>OY821518.1:307147428-307400245 GCA_963682025.1 Cordilura impudica
ACATTACCACAAATGTAGAAGTTAAGATTACAAAGCAAGAGTTCCGATCTACATTTTAATACATCTTTTTTTTATAATTTTAATTTTGTTTTCAAAATTTTACTAAACGTTTACATAAATACACAAGTTTTTTTTTTACTTCTTGGGATGTTCCCTTTTTTTGACAGAACACTTAAACTACAAATTTTGTTACAAATCAGTTTTTTTGTTTTTAAACTTCCTCATAATTAGTTTATAATCAATACTGCTCCCGTCAAATTCCATTAGTTAATAAAGTACTGTAAAAATTTGAGCAATCTACGTCACAAAGTTTGTGAAAGAGAAATGCGAGTGCTCATATAATGATATGGCTCTGTAATTTCGATTTGAAATGGTTATTTGAGCTTTAGAAAGCTGTCCACAGGAAAGGTGTCGCGTTTGCTCACAAAAAACACAATGGTGTACCAAACAAACAGCGGTGTAAGCAACGGATTTCTCCGGCCGAACCGAAGCAGAAGAAACCTAACATGATCTTATCTACCTCCATGATCATGACGACAGTTCGTCGTTAACCTCATCTGCCATATTCAATGTATTTAGTCCCCAGTCACTATTTTCTATTTCCAAACCTAAATTAATGGCTTGAAAGAAAGCGATATACCTACCTTTAACGATGAAATTATTGCTCTTGTGCCTACAATAGGGATCTTGATAAATCCTAGTATTTGGAAGGAATACAAAAATTGAAGAAACGTTGCATAAAGTGTATTGAGCTAGATGAAGACTGTATTGCGAAATATTTATTTTTATCAAAAAAAAAAAAACATTTTTAATTAAAAAAAAACAGAGATTTATTGAATCGCCTCCGCATTTTTATAGTTAAACTGAAAGCTGCTACAAATACAGTCCAACTCTGTTAATAAACTGCTAAAAATTGAAACCATTTAAATAATTACGTTTAAGTTGCAGGTCAATCATTTTCATTCCAGTACACAATAGTGCTTACTAATTAAGACATTTTATGCTGTACACACACACACATATGTATGTATATAAGTATAAACGTTCAAAATTATATATCATTCCGTTGTTAACAATTTGCTAGTCTAGTTTATTAATATCTTACTCCATGTCGATACTTGGCTGAAATTAGTAAAATTGTGCAGTACAGTGTATGTATGTTTGAGTCTTTTCATGTTTAACGTATAAGTTAGGTTGATCGGTTCGGTAAACGATAATCATTTGCATTGCTGCGTTTGGTTTTTTTTTTTTCAATTCCATTAATAATATTAAAAAATACCAAAATTAAAATTAACTAGTTTGTACGGTTAAAAAATACTCTGTTCACTAGCTGCCACCCAAATTTATTTAGTGAAAGATCCATTTTTATGTAAATTTTTCTAAAAATCATAATAAGGAAAACCTCGAACTGGCTTTCATAGCTTGCTAAATTACAACCAGCTTTTGAAGCCTGATTTACAAAAAAATAAAAAATAGATGCATAATCGATAACCCTAGCATGAATGAATGCAGCTGTAATTAGACATTGCTTAACTGTAAGTAATTTGGAAAAATTGCTACAAACGCCAAAGGATATCATTTTTTGTTTTATACAAATTGATGCGGATGTTAGTTGAAAGCATCAAGTGTAATAAATTGTGAAACCAAGAAAAAAAATTGAGTACAAGGAATCATTTAGCCTAAAGTTCTTACTCATACTACAATAAAAGGAATTACCAGTAGCTAAAGCATAAAATTTAATATACATCAGCATATCATACTCAAAACATTTTGTCGTTGAAATTTAATTTAGACGAATTAAAAATTGACTTACATACATTTTCAAAAGTAACTAGGAAAATCAATTTAAATTTGGCTAATAAAATTTTAAGCACTCAAACATTAATATATACCTATATATGATTTTTTACTTATTCAAATATTGAAGTTTTTTTTTTTAAAATTTCAAAAACAAAGAAATATTTGTTGAGACAAGTAATTCGATTGCAAAGCTTATTTACAGATTCTGAAGTTTGTGAATACCAAAAATAGTTGACCTTGATCCACTTTTTTTATTGCACTTAATGTAATCAGTAGATAACGGGAAAATTAAATAAATATAACAAAAAAAAATACATTTTAAGTTTTAAGTCTTTAGTGGTTTAAGTGAATTGAGCAGGATGCTAATATTGCTGATTTGGATCGGCTCAAAAAGTGAATCTAATTTATTAAACCTTGAACGCACAGTGGTGTTTTTGTGTTGATAAAAATTAAGGAAATTTAATTAGAAGGATCAATGCATTTTAAAATACGACTTCTTCCTTTCACTATAACAATTGATACATACTTATTTCTAAAACGTAAAGTTCTAGAAAGTTTATAAAACACTCAGTTTTTCTAAATATTTCTGTACAAATTTTTAAGAGTCTAACCGAACATTTCGTTTAAGTTATAGAATACGGCCATATACATAAACAGTAAAGTTTATGATTTTTCACACTCTATTGAGGACCTTATGGTAAGAAATCAAGCTTATGTCAGATTAAGCGCATTATGTATTTGCGATTGACAACAAACAGAATATTTTACTAAGACGTTGTTTAAATCTATAAGTTTTTTGTTTTCCACTTTTATGGATTGACTTTTATTGAGGATGATGAAGTTGTTGGTATACAATTTTTTCGTTATGAAAACATTTTCTTTCTCTGCCTGACACGTGCTATAACACTTTTTCTTAAATACAAACCTGGCATTTTGTCCAAAGGCCACAATAAATATACGTGTCAATTTATCATGTGCCGTATACAATGGCATATAGAAAACATTTATACTGAAACGTATTCGCACCTGTAAATAGTAGCTGTGAGGACAAGAGCATAAAAGCCAATTGCTTGGGCAGTAAATCAGCTCATTAGGTTAACCGCCCATAGAGACATAAAGACAACACCGAGAACAAACCACAAAATAAGTCTACTATAAGCAGGGACGTATGCAGGAATTTGATTCGGGGGGATCGGAGGTGTGCCCACCAATTATTTTATTTTTTATTTTCGTATATATTAGCATTAAAAAAACTTACTTCTTACCAGATATGTCACGAATATTATTTTCTCTGAAGATATATGTTAAATTGGTTTTCAACCACCCAAACGGAGCTACTATCTCCAATTCGAATAATTGAAGTAAGATAATAGTTAATAAGATAATGATTTCTGTATGTACATATGTCCATATGAGTAATTTATTTAATCGACTTTCGATTTAAACCCAATACCGAATATTTCTTTTTCAGTTGAATGCAGAATACATCTCTACCTTTTATTGTTGAAAGTTTATTTTGTGTCTTTTTCCAATGAACTGGCAAACTTTTAATATTGATACCTTTCATACCCGCGGTCGGAGAGATTTATTGATAAACAGAGGTTTTAGCATGCGGTCTCCTGGATCATTACTGCAGAACATAAACGTTATTCTATATTTTGCCACTCTCATGTTTTGCTAAGTAAGTTCGGCTCAGCTTTTTTTTTTCAGAAAACACCAGTCTCATCGGCGTTAAAAACTTGGTCACTATTGTATCCATCTTCTTGAATTAATTTGGCCAGCTGCAGCTTTGGTAGCTGCAATATTTCCAGAAGCTATTTCACTTTAGATCTTGACATTATGAATTGTATGCCTTTCTAGAAAGCCTTGCAATCATCCATTACTGGCACAAAATTGTTAAGGGTTTAATTTTTTTTATTCGGTCATAAGTTATCAAGTGGTATACGTTTTTGGGTGACATCTTTTATCCATGCCAAGAGAATCTTTTCCATTTTTCCCATAAGTTTATTTCTTGTATATGAAGAGGACTTAACATTCAATTTGGTACCAGAAATAACGACTTATCTAATCGCTTTTTATTATACCCTATACCACTATGTGGTTTGGGTATAATGACTTTGTGCTGCTGTTTGTAACAACCAAAAATATTTGACCTAGACCCATCTTTAATTATACCGATCGAATCAGAATCACTTTCTGAGTTGATTTAACAATGTCCATCCGTCCGTCCGTCCGTAATCAAACTGCAGGTCGCAAATATGAATATATTTTGATGAAATTTGGTATATAAGCTTTTATCGGCCATGGGATGAACGCTATTGAAATTGGTGAGAATCGGTCCATGTTCAGACCTAGCCCCCATACAAATTACCCATATGAAATCGACATAAATTGCCATAAGATCCAAATTGTCATATAGATCTTACTCAAATTGGGTTTGTATGCGTTCATTACATCCACTAATGAGTAGTCCAAAAATGATCCCTTTGACCCCGTATAGAGCTGCTTCCCGATCTTCACTTAAATCTATTAAAAAACAAAAATATTGCACTGATTCTTCTCAAATTTTGTTTGTACATATTTTTGCAAAATACAAGAGACTTTACCAAACATGATCAGGATCGGTCCATTTTTGGACCTAGTCCCTTTATAGATATAGCATCCGATATGAACTTTTTCATATTTGCGGCCAAAAAAATTAATAAAAATCCCACTCAAATTTGGTTTTTGCTTATTTTCAATGTCCAGTTAGTTGGGCCTAAGAGATAGGGTTTCTAAACGCATGGTATAGGGTATCGTATAGTCGGTCTAGACCGACTATAATTTTCTTACTTCTTTTTTTTATTATTATTATACCCTATACCACTATGTGGTTTGGGTATAATGACTTTGTGCTGCTGTTTGTAACAACCAAAAATATTTGACCTAGACCCATCTTTAATTATACCGATCGAATCAGAATCACTTTTTAAGTTGATTTAACAATGTCCGTCCGTCCGTCTGTGTGTCCATGTAAACCTTGTAATCAAACTGCAGATCGCAAATATGAATATATTTTGATGAAATTTGGTATATAAGCCTTTATCGGCCATGGGATGAACGCTATTGAAATTGGTGAGAATCGGTCCATGTTCAGACCTAGCCCCCATACAAATTACCCCTATGAAATCGACATAATTTGCCATAAGATCCAAATTGTCATATAGATCTTACTCAAATTGGGTTTATATGCATTCATTATATCTATTATTGAGTAGTCCAAAAATGATCCCTTTGGCCCCATATAGAACTGCTTCCCGATCTTCACTTAAATCTATTAAAAACCAAAAATATTGCACTGATTCTTCTCAAATTTTGTTTGTATATATTTTTGCAAAATACAAGAGACTTTACGAAACATGATCAGGATCGGTCCATTTTTGGACCTAGTCCCCATATAGATATAGCATCCGATATGAACTTTTTCATATCTGCAGCCAAAAAAATTAATAAAAATCCCACTCAAATTTGGTTTTTGGTTATTTTCTATGTCCAGTTAGTTGGGCCTAAGAGATAGGGTTTCTAAACGCATGGTATAGGGTATCGTATAGTCGGTCTACACCGACTATAATTTTCTTACTTGTTTTATTATTATTTTTTTTTTGATTGTCCGTTTAATTTCAAAGATTTTCCAACGGAACTGGAAAGTCGGTCCAGAATTTTTATATATATTGTTTAAATTGTAAATCACCTAACTAATATACGAGTTGTAAAAAAAACGAACAAGGAACAGTTAAATTCAAAATAATTCTAATTAGATTTTTTTGTTTTTCACGTAAAAAGAAGTGCGGGTAAAAACGGGATAAGATTATTTTTGAAAACCGTGTTATTTCAAATCCGTGTAAACAAAGACCGCGTAAAAAAAATGATAGGAATTTATCAAAACGAATTATTTATTTAAAGCCAATTTTAATGAGTTAATTGCATACAAAAATTTTGAAAAAAGATAATTATGAGTTGAATAGTGGGATATTTAATAAACCGTCGAGGCCCATTGAAATCCCTTATTTAAATTGGTAATATTTTCTTTTTCTCGAAATTTTGGGGAAGGGTATTTGTAAATCATTTCAGATGCGGAAAATACTTATCAAATATAGATTTATTTTTTTAATTTTAGAATAATATACATACAAATGTATGTATGCACATTAGATGTGTAATGAAATCGGCCCTAGCACCACGTGATGGCCAATATTGTATTGATTATGAAAACATTAAAGAAATTTGTATTTTGTCTTCAGCTCATATTTTTTAAATACAAAACAAATTTGCATCAATTTCAAATTCTACTAAATTAATTCATAGTGGTGAAGCCAAAATTTCTATTTTTTTTACATTAAGTCTTCTATTTTTAAAAAATATTTCTTTGAAAACTTACTTTTATCGTCCATGTTTTCCATTGTATCAATTAAATGTGGTATTGAATTGTAAAATATTTGCAGGCAGTCGGGCCGTTCAACCCATCTCCGGATGTGGTATTGAATTGTAAAATATTTGTAGGCAGTCGGGCCGTTCAACCCATCGAGTTACGTAGTACAACTGCATCTTTTGTCAGATTGTCCGCTTTCTTGAAATATGTTTGACAAAATGCGTTTCCTTTTTGAAGACCCTCGAAAATAATTTGATATTTCGGAAATGGTCGCAAAAGTATTTCTTAATTCTACAATTTTTTATGCCAAATTTCGACACAAACTAAAGATATGGATATGTTTGTCTTATTATGGCTTGATCAGCAATATGCCGTCCAGAAATATTTGCGGCACCGTCAGACCCTTGTTCTCTCAACATAAAGTTTGTGAAATTTCTTTTTCTTTTGTTCCATTTATATCGACAAATCTAATGCAAAAAGTCAATTGTTCTTTTCCTCTGATGTTAGTCGTTTCATCAGCTAATATAGAAAAAAAACTAGAGTTCTTTGACAATGTTTCTTTGAAATTCTTTTCCAATTATTTTTATTAGTACATTTTGTATAAACGGACTAATATAGGAGGCATTTTTTAATGCTTTTTCTAAACTATTTTTAAATATTTAATCACCCTTTACTCTATTTCTCAAAAAAGTTCTAAAGTGTCCGTCATTTTCGGTCGGATCTTCAACTGACAAAATGCTTATTATTTATTAATTAATTGTCAAAGTTAGCTCTATTTTAGGATATTATTGTACTCAATTTTCGAAAAAAAAACTATTTATTGTAAACCTACTTATATATTTTGAGCCAATAAACCTTTTTTAAATTAATGAGTATATTTTATATATATAAAAAAACAAAATTTATATAAAAAACTTTGAAGTAGATTTAAAAAAAAGCGAATTTTTCTATACAAATTCAAACCGAAACGCAAATATTGCATCGATTACAATCGACTACAATAAATTTAATTTTCAACGGTTAGGATTTTTTCTTTATGTTTTATAAATCGAAATAAATTTTGATAATCAATAGTATTTTTAAGTGCTTTTAAATTACTCTAAAAATTTAAAGATAATATATATGATGATATGATGTGAAAGTGTATATGGTTACGCTCCTGACAATAAGTCACATGTTTGAGCTTATCAGAAGCAGTAAGAAATATACCCAACAAAAGTTATTAGTATTTACAAGTTAATGCCACCCTATTTCACTTTTCGTTGTTGCCATATATCATAGATATAAAATTTTTAAATTATTTTATCGGCCAGTTCCTTCTTGTGAATTACTAGGTATCACCTTTTACAACAAGTATTTTGAAATTTTTGTATTCAGTCAATTTGATTTTTAAGTGTAACAGTATACTCGTTCATAGAATAAAAAAAAAACACCTTGACAACATAACGATAAAAATAAGGGGAGATGGTTAAGCTTCATTTAATCAAGACAAAAGTGAAATCTATTCGGTTGTTGGTGTTTGAAAAATTACCTGTTTAGATGTTAAGGCTTTGAAATTGATGCCTTGAATGCTAATAAATCTCTAAGGAGCATGTTTCCACTTATCATACATTTGTTCATAAACTCTTTTAACCACAAAGAGAAAATAAGTCGAGGCCGATAAAAAGTCTATCAAGTAAACATTTAGCCATATTCGTACATACATATATACATGCATACAAACAAAAATATATGCCGACAATTGAGTGGCAGTAAATTTTTTTCTTTTAAGTTGTTTTTCCTTTTTTTGAGGCTTATAAGTGTAAAATAAGGATTTAAAGGATAACATGAATAATCTACTTTAGTTGAAGACTTATGAATAAATTTCCCGATAATATTGTAGTATTGATGAAAGTAAACGTTTTATTAAGAATCCCATCTACGGCGCCGGACGAGTATTAGCATGAGTAAAGTATTAATATACGGTTTTTAACTTAGCTTTGATAACTTTCCTAATATGTATATATGTATATACATCTATGTATATATATACGTACGTATTTAATAATAACACACTTTCATTTTTCAAGGTACACAAACAATAATAATTCAAAATTATGCCGTAAAGTTTTTTTTTACTCTTAAACAACCTAAAATTACGCTGATGATGATGTCTTCGAGCATAAAGCTCGAACACAAGTTCTAATCTTAATTGCTTTTGTTTAATTACTTAAAAGTTGAGATGCTGAGGCATTACTCAAGCACTAGGCCATTTTCTCCTTTCTTGGTTCAAGCTAAATATGTATGTATAGTATAAGTAGTATACATATATAACCAGGGAAACCAAAAATATGCATTTTACAAATACAATAAAAGCCGTGTTTTCCGGAATGCTTGGAGAAGAGAGCATTCAGATAATCGAAAATTCCGAATAATTCAAAGTTTCCTTAAAACTATATTTCATTATTTTTTAGGATTTTCGTTTATTTACATATTTTCAAATTATGTACCAGAAAAAAACTACATACCTACATACATCGTCAATTTAAATACTAATATCGATGACTTAATATAAAAAAACGTAACTCGATTTTTTGTTACTTTACAGGAGAAGGAAAAAACTTAATAAAATCCGTAAAATTTTAGATACAAAATAAGTTTTAATGCAATTTTCAATAAAACGAGGCAACACATTTTGTTTCTCATTTAAAAAAATTTCAGGTAAGGTTCATCTGACATTTGTCTACAAGTATAAACAAAAACAAGTAAGAAAATTATAGTCGGTCTAGACCGACTATACGATACCCTATACCATGCGTTAAGAGACCCTATCTATTAGGCCCAACTAATTGGATATAGAAAATAAGCATAAACCAAATTTGAGTGGCATTTTTATTAATTTTTTTTGGCTACAGATATGAAAATGTTCACATCGGATGCTATGTCCAAAAATGAACCGATCCTGACCATGGTTGGTTAAGTCTCTTGTATTTTGCGAAAATATATACAAACGAAATTTGAGATGAATCAGTGCAATATTTTTGTTTTTTGATAGATTTAAGTGAAGATCGGGAAGCAGCTCTATATGGGGCCTATGACCAAGAGTTGTCCCATAGAGACCGTTTTTGGAATATTCATTAATGGATGTAATAAACACATACAAACCCAATTTGACTAAGATCTATACGACAATTTGGATCTTATGGCAATTTATGTCGATTTTATAGGGGTAATTTTTATGGGGGCTAGGTCTGAACATGGACCGATTCTCACCAATTTCCATAGCGTTTATCCCATAGCCGATGAAAGCTTATATACCAAATTTCACCGAAATATATTCATATTTGCGACCTGCAGTTTGATTACAAAATTTACATGGACACACAGACGGACGGATGGACGGACATAGTTAAATCGATTCAAAAAGTGATTCTGATTCGATCGGTTTAATAAAAGACGGGTCTAGGTCAAATAGTTTTGGTTGTTACAAACAGCAGCACAAAGCCTTTATACCCAGACCAAATAGTGGTATAGGGTATAAACACTATTTTGATAAAAATTGAGTTGCGCCGTTTTTATATTAAGCCATCGATATGTACATTAGGGCTATAACCAAATTTTTCGCATAGTCCTACGAGGTGTGCAACGATGTTTTATTAAGGAAAAACATTATCTTGGGTTATTTTTCAAAAAACTTCACGCACCAAATTCATTTTCTAAATCAATACAAGACTTTTTTAACATGTTATATTATTTGATATCATAACAAGTTATTTGAGTTCATATACAATGGTTATATTATTAAAAAAAAGCACCAATATTATAGCATCCTTTAATTATAATTGTAGGAATACAATTTTAAGTTTAAAGTACGTGTAGATTTGCAAAATGGATATATATCCTGCACAGATTTTATTGCACGTTCTGCACAAATATTACCCCTTTACTGAATTCTGATTCATGAATCATCTTGTTCCAATGTTTAAGAAAGCATTTATTGGCGTTTTTAAATCTTGCTAATGACTGGTTTAAAAGTTGAAAGTTATCTTCGTGAAATCGGTGATCTGAGAACCATGTATCGTACCATTCACTGCAGTTAAACAAACAAATTGGGTATAAGTCAGACTGTTATTTTGGTATTAGTATAAATGCACTCAAATTCCATCGTGCATTGCTGATCGGCGGAATAGCTTTAAATTTTATAAATGGAAACTTTTGCTTGTTTTTAGTATCTGAATTTCCCAATTCAAACAAATACTGCATATCATCACACCACTTTATGTTTTTGGTGTAAATATTTTCTTTATTTTGGGTATAGCTTTGCTTGAGTTTGTTGTAATTGTTGATTAATTCTGGAATAAAATTGTAACATATTTCGGGGGATGAAGTTTTTCCTCCGAGCAACTCACCCATTACGTGCCTTAATATTCAATCTAAAATATTTAAATAAATTTGAACGCCATCTCATTGCATAAAAAAATAAAAATTTGAAACTGTGGTGATTATACAATATTATTCATTATTATAATTTTTTTAACTTTGTACTTTTATACTTGTTAATATAAATTAAAAAATATTTTTTTTAGTTCTAAGAGTTTTCTGTTTTAAAGAAAAAAAAAAAAAAAAAAACTTTTATACAAATTATTATTATTCTACAATTCATTGGATAAACATTTCAAAAATAAATTCTTTAATTTTTTTTATAAAAAGTGTTAAACCTATTTATTTTAAATTTAATTTAAACACTAAATTGGTGACCCCGACGAAAAGGATTCAATAATGCCGCTTTTTCAGTCCCCATCGAGAGGTGTAGAAGACGATGGACAAGCCGCAGCAAGAGATGAAGAAATTGTTCCTGGATTATCTCCTCCAACTCCAATTCGAGGTGTCGTATCGGCAGATTGTCTTATGGATTCTGCTACACCATCGCGGGAGGTCGCGAGAGTATCTGTTAAGGTTCCGCCGTTTTGGAAAACGAATCCGGCTTTATGGTTCAAACAAATTGAGAGCCAATTTATTAACGCAGGAATTACGTCAGATGCTACGAAATTTCATACAATCGTTGGATCTATAGAATCCAATATTCTCTCCGAAGTCAGCGATTTAATTTTGCAACCACCAACTACTAACATGTATGTGACGCTAAAGCAACAAATTTTAGAAAGATTCAGCGATTCAGAGGAAAAGAGATTAAAGAAACTTCTTCGTGATGTCGAAATCGGTGATAAGAAGCCTTCAGCCCTTCTTCGGGATATGATAACTTTAGTTTCTGGTAAAGTTTCGGATGATTTTCTAAAGTCATTATGGATGCAGCGCTTACCTAAGCAAATACAAGCCATTTTGTCTGTAAGTAGTGAGTCTCTTAATAAACTAGCGCTTATGGCAGATAAGATTGCTGACACATACGATGCGTGGGAAATAAACTCATTTTCACCATCATTTTCAACATACGAGAATCAAAACAATTTGGAAATGAAGATAGATGCACTAACAAAGAAAATTGAATCTCTTACCAATGATCGCGGACGTAATCATTTGCATCAGCAAAGAGGACGTTCAAAATCTAGAAATATTTCAGCAGGACAGAAAAATAAAACTTTATGCTGGTACCATTATAAATTTGGAGAAAAAGCATCAAAATGTTTGCAGCCTTGTGCATTTTCATCAAAACAAGCCTCCTCATCGGAAAACCACTAGGCTCCTCGTCCATGGTGACAGATGAGGCTGGCCGAGAGCTTTGTCGCCTATATCTTCATGATAACAATTCAAAATTTAAATTTCTAATTGATACCGGCGCCGATGTCTCAGTGTTTCCTGCTACTTCATCAGAACGACTTCAGGATCCTGCTTCATTAGAATTGTTCGCAGCAAATCAGTCAGCAATAAAAACATATGGTGAGAAGTCTATTTTCTTAGATTTCGGCTTAAGAAGGAAATTTCGATGGTCTTTTATAATTGCTAATGTTAATAAGCCCATAATAGGTGCTGATTTTTTTAAAACATAACGGATTGCTGGTTGATATTAAAAATAATTGTCTAATTGATAGTGCATCCAAATCTTAGTGCATGGGTACACTATACATGCAACCTATACCGTACTCAATTAAATCCATTTCAGAAAATTCTGAATTTTATCAAATTCTGAAAGAGTATGAAGATATAACGAAGCCACATACTTATCAGACACCTGTTAAAGATGTTGTAGAACATCATATACAAACGAATGGCCCTCCAGTTTTTACCAAGTCACGCCGGTTATCTCCAGAAAAACTCAAATTGTCAAGAAAGAATTCGAAGATATGGTTAAACAAGGTATTTGTCGTCCATCAAAAAGTTCTTGGGCAAGTCCTCTACATCTGGTACAAAAGCCAAATGGAGAATGGCGACCTTGCGGGGACTATCGTCGCCTAAATGCTGTAACAGTTGCAGACCGTTATCCTGTACCTCATATACACGATTTCGGATTTCTTCTAAATGGTAAGTCGATATTCAGTAAAATTGATTTAGTAAAAGCGTATCATCAGATACCTGTCGAAAAATCAGATATTGAAAAGACAGCAATTATCACGCCCATTGGACTCTTCGAGTTTCCTTGCATGACTTTCGGTTTGTGCAATGCTGCACAAACGTTTCAACGTTTTAGAAACAAAGTCATCAAAGGTTTAGATTTTTGCTACGCTTATATGGATGATATACTCATCGCATCTAGCACTCTTGCCGAAAATATACAACACGTGAAACAATTATTTGAACGTTTACGGCAATATGGAATCACAATCAACGTCTCAAAGTCTATATTTGGTTTGTCAGAGGTTCCCTTTCTTGGATATTTGGTAACTCCGCTGGGCCTAAAACCTCTCCCATCGCGTGTGCAAGATATTGTCAACTACAAGGAACCCAAAACAGTTAAAGAATTACGCCGTTTTTTGGGTATAATAAACTTCTATCGTCGTTTTATACCTGAAGCTGCAGAACATCAAGCAAAACTTCATGCATTACATTCTGGAAACAAGAAAAATGATAACAGAACAATTCAATGGACTGAAGAGCTTAGAGATACGTTTAAAAAGTGTAAAGAAGATCTGTCGAATGCAACACTGTTAACTTATCCTATATTAAATGCCCCCACATCTCTTTGGGTTGATGCTTCTGATACAGGTATGGGTGGCGTACTTCAACAACAAGTTAATGGCGACTGGAAACCAATTGCCTTTTATTTAAAAAATGTTAAAAAGTTATAGCCCTAATGTACATATATTCAATATCTCACTAACCTTACCATGTAATATGATTTTACATATGCAATTCAAATAGACTAATGGATAAAACAGGAATAAAAGTAAAGGAAAGTATATTTTCTGTGAATCCCCGAATAACAAAAAAATAATTCTTAAAAATTAAAATTCCGGTTAACTGATTGTTCCGGCTTATAATTATAATTTATAACGAAAAGAAAATATTAGCATTTAAATATGCTCACATTATCTTTATTGAGGTAGAACAACAATTTACAATGTACAACTAACTAAGAAATAATAGAGAAAGATTTTCGTTTGACAATTTAAGTCAGTTATTCGCAGTTTACTGCAATAACGTCCTCAATTAAAAAAACAAGTAAGAAAATTATAAATAGTTTAGAACATATTTCGTCCATATACCAATTCAATAAGTTATTAAATATTTCAAGGTTAATTCTTATAGTGAAAATTATTCTAAAAATGAGTAAAAAATTAGTAATTTAACTTTATATAAAATACATGATTAAGTTTACAACTTTGATATTTAATACTTTGTTGAGTATTTCCTACGATATTTTTTTATTAAATATTGCACAAAATATTGTGTCGACTTATAGGGCATTTTTTTTAGCGGATAAAACAGTTTCTTATGATATATTTTTGGTTTCCCTTCATATAACCAAAGCAATTTTGTACAACACAAAATAGACCAATGGCCTGAAGGTTGGCTTTAAAATTTGTTATACAAAACTTTAAAGCTTAATATTTTCAAGAAACAAACCGTTTCCCTTTTGAATTTAAGTTAAAAAAATATATGCTAATTTTTTGGTAGAAATGTTTATTTTATAGTTGTACGCATATTTAAAGCATAAGTTTGCAGAGGTTATTACAAAATGCACAGAACATTAGTACTTTTATTTATGAAATTACAGTCGTAATCATAACTTTTATTATTTGTAAAAGTTTTGTCATTTATATTTAGATTTAAACTAGGAACCATATTTTGCTAAATAAACATATTTAGCTTTAGTAATATTTAATACTTTTGTACTTTAGAAATAATTGCATACTATAGCTGAATTTCTTTTGGGAAACTAATAATTTTAAAAAGAACGGACTATTAATTTTTTGGTGTAGCGGAATTTTGAAAACTGTTACTCTGCTCAAAACTACTTGTAATTTAAAAGTGTGTGTTGTACTCACATACACTTGCTCTTACTTATTGTTCGATGTTAACCCTTCAGTAGGGTATGAATAGAAACATTGGAAACGGTTCCTTAATGTTCAGACCCGCACTTCACCGATGTTAACCCTTCAGTAGGGTATGAATAGAAACATTGGAAACGGTTCCTTTATGTTCAGATCCGCACTTCACCATTTTAACCCTTCAGTAGGGTATGAATAGAAACATTGGAAACGGTTATTTTTCCAATGAACACAACCAGAGCACAACATGAATACACGAATGTTTAGTGTACTTTAGGATCATGTTAAGTCCATATAATATTTTTGACGTTCATAAAAATTGATATTGACCTAAATTTCACATACACTACCACTATGACGTAGTTTGAAGTACATAAAAACTAAAAACATAAATATTGTATATGTACTCTGGAGCTACGGTACGTGTAATGTACTGTATTTATATATTCGTTGCGCTTCAGTACCTAATGATACTTATGAATTATCTGAAACAACCAATATTTCAACAAATTACAGATATTTATAAAAAGAATGGGTTACCTCTGTTGTAAAAAAAAAACAATACATTGTTGATTGTAACGATAATTTGAAAAAATACAAAGGTACACCAATTTTGTTTTGACAGGTTTTTAGGGATAATAAGACATTTACCTATAAATTAAAGCTGGAAAGTATGCAACAAAATTATGAGTAAACACATCATCAATGTATGCTGCAAATTTTTCTTTTTATGGGGTGTTAAAATATCTATGTGAACATTTCAAAAACAACATGCACAAATTGATTAAAGGTCTGAAAAGAAAGAACATAAAAAGCACATAAAAATAACTAGAAATTAAAAGAAATAGGATTTATAAAAACATAAGTGTACAACTATTCGTTATGTAATCGTAACATATTTTTTATATTGGCTATAAATACAAGCATACATAAGTTAATGAGTATGTGACTGAAATATAGAGCTGGATAGAGATCAGTTTGATTAGAAAAATATTTAAACTGGCATCAAAACATCAAAATTTATTATGAGAAGATGGTGAATTTGCTCTGTAGTTAGAATTAAGATGAATCTTTCGCAATAGGAGAACATTGGTTAGGGAGATATAAAATATTGTTTAACTAAATATGGTATTATTTTTTTATTTATTTAAATTACCAATTTCAACACCTAACTTTCTTTAAATTGCATTTAAAGAAACGCCTTATTTTATTGCTGTAAACAAATTTTTTTTCTTATTTTCTTTTTCTTTACTGTAATAATAAGGAATAGAATATTGTACTTTTATGTCATTCAAACGAAATGAAAACAACATTAGCACAATTTTCACACCTTTTCAGTATTTTTAAATTCATTTCCTTCTACGATTCGAATTCTGGTTAAGTGCTGATGGATACTAATGTTATTCGTTTCAGTTTCTATGTGGCGGAGTGTGGTTTAGTCTTTGTCTTAACATGGGAGAGACAGGCACATAGCTACATACAGCTTATTTGGTAAAAACTACATACTTTTAACCGCATCCTTGCCATAGTCAGCACATTAGAGTAGCAGACAACGTCAAGCAAAACAGTAATTTTTAGCACAGTTACGTGCTGCTTGTCTGTTGATGTTAAAAGGCTGAGACTTCTCAGTGTTTTCAGCACATGATAAAGTCAAGACTTATCTTTATCTTCAGCTTAAATAAAAATACAATTTTATTTCTTTCTGATTTAACAGTATAAAATGGTATTTAAATTTTGTACACTTTTAAAAAGGAAATTTTTAGGGAGTTTTCGAATACATACATACATAGCTGCATTTAGCCCACAAAATTCAAGATAAAAAGTACCGATTACCCATCAAAAGAACAAGTAAGAAAATTATAGTCGGTCTAGAACGACTATACAATACCCTATACCATGCGTTTAGAGACCCTATCTCTTAGGCCAAACTAACTGGACATAGAAAATAAGATAAACCAAATTTGAGTGGGATTTTTATTAATTTTTTTTGGCTGCAGATATAAAAAAGTTCATATCGGATGCTATATCTATATGGGCACTAGGCCTAAAATTAGACCGATCCTGATCATGTTTGGTAAGGTCTCTTGTATTTTGTAAAAATATATACAAACAAAGTTTGAAAAGGATCAGTGCAATATTTTTGTTTTTTCATAGATTTAAGTGCAGATCGGGAAGCAGCTCTACATGGGGCCTATGAGTAAGGGTTGTCCCATAGGTATAATTTTTGGACTACTCATTAATGAATGTAATAAACGTATACAAACCCAATTTGAGTAAGATCTATATGATAATTTGGATCTTATGGCAATTTATGTCGATTTCATAGGGGTCATTTGTATGGGGGCTAGGTCTGAACATGGACCGAATTTCACCAATTTCAATAGCGTTCATCCTATGGCCGAATTTCATCAAAATATACTCATATTTACGACCTGCAGTTTGATTACAAGGCTTACATGGACACACAGACGGACGGACGGACGGACGGACACACGGACGGACATCGTTAAATCGAATCGGATAGTGATTCTGATTCCATCGGTATAATAAAAGATGGGTCTAGGTCAAATATTTTACAAACAGCAGCACAAAGTCATTATACCCAAACCACATAGTGGTATAGGGTATAATGATAAGTAGAGAATGTATAGAACATTCCTAATTGATGTGTCATCTCCTAGTAAAAAATTATGTCGTGGTTAAAATTTCGTTAATATTTCATAAATCGGTGATGCACACTCAAGGCTTAATGAAATCGGTCAAAAACTGAACCAATCGGTTTCTAATGTGACACCGAATTTCAAATCGTTGGTCCGTCCGAAAATATTATGCATTTTTGAAAATAAAGTTGAATATAAATCTTCTATTACAAATTCGAAAAATACTTCATAAAAGAAGTATGTATTCATTTCATGATTAAATTATATAATAACTAAAGGTATTTGCATGGTTTTTGCGCAGCACTGAAATTTTTCTAAAGAATTTAATACAAATTAAAAAAAAAAAAAACAATAAAATAATACATACTTTGCTTTTTTTGGCTTAAAATTGTAGGGAATAGCAGTGGCAAACCCAATTTGACTGCGAATACATCCACACACGTAAAACATATAAAACAAATATTTTTTTAGAGCTCTCATTGAAGGTTTCCTATATGCAATTATTTTTCGCGTGTAGATTAAAATGGAATTTTGGGATTTTTTGTTATTTTTTAACTTCCATAACTTTGAAGGTTTTTACTACAAATAATTCACACGAACGGATTTATACTTCCAAAATATAGGCTTCTATGAGTGCAAAACAGCATTGATGCGCCATTAAAAAAATGTGAACGTATACTCGTACTAAACTTAGTTTGATAAAGAGAATTTTTTATAGACAATTGAAAAGCGAAAATAAACTTTTTTTGGCAAAAGATTTGAGTAGGTAGAAACTACTACAGACAAAGTTTTATGTTTTAGTAGTTACGACCTGAGAATATCTTTTGTTTTTGAAAGGAAAGATATTTTAGCTACAGTTAAAACTCTGATATTACGAACCGAACAAAAAACTAATTATTATATATAAAAAAAAAATATTGAGTAAAGATATAGTTAAATTCACTTTTGACTTGCAGAAACATTGAATTGTCACGACCTTTACCATTCGTTAATCGGAGTTTTTACTGTATTTTAAAATGTGTTGTGTTAATGTACCAATTGCAGTATACTTCGCGCGTTTGCACTACATCATCTGCCGTCTAAAGAAGTAAAAAAAAATTAAATGAATAAGTTTAAGGTATTCGTATTGAATTATACAATAGGTGCATTCATGAACGGTAACAAAATATCCAAAGCTAACAAAAACTTATCCAAAAGAGTATCCGTCGCCGCTGCTAAAATATTTAAGGACAATTTTAAAATCGATCAAGTCATTTTTAAAATGAACCCAATAAATTATAAAATTAGAAGACGTCAAAATTTGATTCATATTTTAAATTTAAATACTGTAATTGTGCTACAGAAACTTTAAATAAATTGTTATACAAATTCCACATAAAACGGAATGCAGCATGAGTGTTTTGTTCTTTACCAATATACCTATACATAATTTATATATAAAATTTGTTTCCGATAAACTTCGTTTATTAAAAATAAAGTTCTTAGAATTTAAATGCTTAAAAAATCCCAAAATCTTTTTTCCATTATTTTCTGGTTCTTGCAAAAAGTTTATATTATATATTTAAATAAAATGAAACAATCAAAACTGCTTAAACAAAACCATTTCTTTCTTTAAAACTTTTTTTTGCATAAAAAAATTTTACGTTTCTGTTTTGGATTAAGAATCTGATTCTTATTGTTATTATTTTTTTGCCTTTGGATATTAAAAAATTGATATCGGATGCTATATTTATATGGGGACTAGGTCGCAAAATGAACCACTCCTGACCATATTTGGTAAAGTCACTTATTTGTTACAAAAACATATACAAACCAAATTTGAGAAAAATCTGTGCATTATTTTTCTTTAAAAGATTTAAGTTAAGATCGAGAATCAGCTTTATATGGGGGCTATTACTAAGCATTGTCCTACAGGGTTTATTTTTAGACTGATTAATAGATATAATAAACACAAACAAACCAAAATTTACCAAGATCTATACGATAATTTGGTTCTTATGGCAATTTAAGGCGATCTCATAGGGCTCATTTGTATGGGTACCACTGATTACCAAATAGATGAGACAGCTATGACTGCTGTCAAAAAAGTAGTTTCGAACCGTATGGGTTTGCTTACTTTTGTTTTCTTTATATACAAAATATTTTTTTTCCAACCAATGACAGAATAAAAAAATAATAATAATGGAAAAAATAGTGAATAAATGATAAACATTTAAAACAAAACTTAATAAAACAACAAAACTTAGAAGCAAACATTGTGAAATGTGCGTATTTAAACACAATGTTTGTGATTGTGACAATACCAGTAATGTTGGTATAAATGCTTTTACATTCACCACTACTCCACCCAGAGCCGAAAAGATGGAATCAAAATTACTATAGCTGAGCTAAGTATTGGTCACGAAACTTTCCACAACTTGAAATACCACCACTGCCTCTAAGTAACATGGTTAATTGTGGTATTATTGCTTTATATTATGATTTGCATGTTGCGTGCGTGCTAGTGGTCCTCATCGTAATTTGTAGGGTAATATTCCCAACACTTTTGAGACTATCATTTAAACTGCCAGCTCTGTATACAGATTTATCAGCTCAGTGGCACCTACACAGCCGGTGTTCAAGCTAGTTCTCCAATTGGTGATGCCGGTGCTCCATGTTGGATGGTGCTTGTGGTCAATTATATCTTAATATACATAGGTTGGAAAAATTAGCGGCTATAACTTTAATCTTGCACATTTTATTATTTGTTTGTCTTGAGATTTAATTTTTGGAGACTCAATATAGGGCTCCCGCCCCGATTACTAATCGAGTTGATTCCGAACAAATTAAAGTGATAGGCGAGGCTGATTTTGCTCAATAAATTTTAAGTGGACAGTCCCTTCAGCCTAGATTTTCAAACGTTATTATAAGAACGCAAATTTAAATTAAAACGCACAATTTTTTTTATATAAATAAAACTGGTTGAAAAAAAAACAAAAATTTTTTGCAGTATTAAAAAAAGAAACTAAAATCTCGGTTATTTTTACTGGAAGTTTAAAAATAAATGTACAAAATTCCTCTGAGCTACATTTTATGTAAAGATGAGATTTTCATCCTAAATTTTTTTCTGCAAATTATTTTAACCCTGTATCAGCGGTTTTTACTGGTTTTATGATTGAACAATAAAGTTTTTAATTGATGGATTTTATATTTTCTCCTGCACTTTAAAACACATAAAAGCTGATTTTTCAAATAAATTTTATATATTGATGTTTTTCTAATAATAAATATGGTCTGGCAATTTAATGAGTACTCTAATCCAAATCAAATAGGTAATTTAAGAACTTCTGTTTCACGATCTTGAGAATGTGTTGAAGTCAAAGTTTTCTTATTATTGAAGTCATAATCCGGTGGTACTACATATTGAGATGGCTGGGAAATTTGTTCAATCATAGGGGATAGTTTCGATATCGTCATCGACTACGCATTTACAAAGTTAAATAAAGTAACTTCGGTATTATCAATGTTATTCTGGTCCAGTTCTGAGCAAATATTAGGTTATCTACGTTGTTTTTCCTCCTGTGTCTCCACTTGCCGCTCTCTTTGACGCTGCCATTCGGTTTTTCAAATTCCAGCTAGGTATTTCGTTCTCATAATATGTATATAATTCCAGCCTTTATATGATAAACGATTTTCATCCAAAGGATTCCATGACATTTATTTTTCTATCACAATTCTATATGTTCTTCTTCGGTCATCACTCTCTCCAAATCATTATCGGTGAGTGGCTCCAAACCCATTTGTCAATGAACAGAAACACAAATTAATATAAACATACAAATAAGAATTTAACAATGAATAAACACAAAAAAAAAAAAAAAAAAAAAATATAAGTATATACAACACGTATGAGGCCGTGCTTGTGTAATTTTTGTACTTCACAAATAAGAAATGTAGATGTTGCTAGTGTGTGTCCTTACTGCATATACCGTGATGGGGACTAAGTCTGAACATGCATCAAATTTGATCAATTTCAATAGCGTTCGCCCTATGACCGATAGAATCTTACACATATACTAAATTTCATCAAAATATATTTATATTTGCGACCCGTAGTTTGATTACAAAATTTACATGGAAATACAGACGGACACATGAACGGACATGATTATGAGTCGATCGGTATAATAAAAGGTGCGTCTAGGTCATATACTTTAGGTAGTTACAATATGGGTATAGGAATAGGGTATAAAATTAATGATATGTGAAAGTTGTATTATGAAGTTTTATAGATATGTACATAATACCAAATTTACACACTGAATGTGCAGACTAAGTGCTAAAGTAATTTGTTATTTATTTTTGACCAACATCCCTGCTTTGATTGTCAAATGCTTTATTTTGCTGTCAATTATAAAAAATTCAATTTTCAATTATATTCAGCTCATACTGCTGAAATTAGAGCGCAAATTCTAGGAAATTTTATTTTTTCATTAAATAAGGACCCTAGAAGTATGCTAATCAATTATAGCCAACTCACAAATCAACACAAAAAACAAACTCATTTTTATTACAAACCCATTAACAAATTTAATAAACACACACATAGCATTGTATAATTTTATGGATGTGTTAGTAGCAACTTTAAATACAATTTACTCAAAATAAAGGAAAAAATTTAAAAATTTGTGAATCTGCAAATCGTCTAAAAAGAAATATCTTTCAAATAATACACGTTTGGTCAAAATCGGGATAAAACGGTAGAACAAAACATCAGTCACAAGAAATCGCCTAGCCTATTAATATTATAGATATGTGTTTGGGAAAGTCTTAAAGTCGAGGTCGAGAGCATACTTCTAATATAGCATAAAATAGAAGTTACCTTGATTTTAACCAAAAGTTTTAATTTAATTTTAGAATTTTCATCAGTTGTCGCCAATGCTTTTATTGCATATGTTTATTTATTTTGTTTTAATTTTTTATTTTTATTTTTTGCTTTCTGCTACTGTCGTTGCTTCGATTGATGTGCTTTTGATACAATGAAAGTTCCAATTTTTAAATGGAAAACTTCTGTACGGAGGAGTGAGTAGTATTGTTTGTTTTCGTTTAAGTAATGTTGACATGAAATAAATTGTCATCAAATTTTTAATTATACAAACAATACACTTAAGCTGCAATAAATTATATCCCATCAGCACAAAAAAAAAAAATCATCTTAATGAAATATGTAAGTAAACATAATTTTGAGTTTGTACAATTATTAAGGTAAAGTTGAGTGGAAATCTGAAGCACACACGTAATACAAACGTAATATAATTGACATTAATGAAATCATATTAATGTCAATCATATTTCATCATTTCCATCAAACAAATATCTATTATACGAGTATATAAGCAGTCAGTTACACTACCTGTTAACGCTCATGTGTTCATTTGGTCGTGAGTATCAGCGAAATACTTAGTTCTCTTTGTAGAACCATAATCATCTATATGTGTATTTAGTTAAAATCATTCGAACATATGTCAGTTAACAGTTATAATACTCGTAGAACCAAAAAAAATATATATATAAAATAAAAATCACCATAAAAAATGTTATTGTGTTTGACTTTTTGTTTGTTCATATCCATAAAGAGACATACATACATACATACATGCTCGTACATTCTCCCTTACTAGCGCCAGAAAGTTGTTCAGTAGTCTGTTTATTCTACCATATATACATATGAATATTTGAGTACCTATATACATATGTACATTGTGTATATGCATGCATACATGCTTACAAGTATATTGTACATATATCATCATGTTATACAAAGGTACGCCAGTATGTCAATAGATTCTTCTATGACAACATTGAAATTCTATATGTGTACGATGTGCATACATACACATGTATATATATTTGTTTCGATACGAACATCCGTTGGTATTTCTTTTTATTGTTTAAATTAAGATTATCTTTTATTTTTTGTATAGAAATAGCATAAAGGAATCAGATTATTATCAATATTTTGGAATAGGAAGCTCAAGATGAATTTTTTGTAACTTATGTTATTATACAAAAATGTATGTGGACTTAATTGGGGTTTCGATTAGTTAAATATTTAACCTGAGCATCTGGTTTTGAACCTTCTGTAAATAGATTTCTTTTAATTTAATCAAATTATTAATAAGTCAACATAACAATATGCCAAAATTCCCGAACGAAATTTCTAAGCATACAAAATTAGAGGTCATCGCAAATTTTGTTAGAAAAAATAGCTGTAAAACATTTAACTCGATTTTCTAAATCTTTATACAATTACGAGAGTAACATTTATCCAATTTTCTATACTATGTCAATGAAATTTTATTTTTATTTCCGTATTAAATTCATATTAAATTCATATTTGATCAAATACACAATTTTTGTAGTGAAAATATGAGTTTATATTGGGAATATCACAGAAAAAATTTTTAAAATCATATTTATAAAAATCGCCTTGATTTAGTTTTAAGTGAATTTTATCAGATTGAAAACAAAAATAACTGATATAATCATGTTTCTACAAACATTACACATTTATATATAAGGAACAAAATTGTATGTTATGTATTTAAATTGAAAAAAAAAACAAGTAAGAAAATTATAGTCGGTCTAGACCGACTATACGATACCCTATACCATGCGTTTAGAAACCCTATCTCTTAGGCCCAACTAACTGGACATTGAAAATAAGCAAAAACCAAATTTGAGTGGGATTTTTATTAATTTTTTTGGCTGCAGATATGAAAAAGTTCATATCGGATGCTATATCTATAAAGGGACTAGGTCCAAAAATGGACCGATCCTGATCATGTTTGGTAAAGTCTCTTGTATTTTGCAAAAATATGTAGAAACAAAATTTGAGAAGAATCAGTGCAATATTTTTGTTTTTAAATAGATTTAAGTGAAGATCGGGAAGCAGCTCCATATTGGGTCAAAGGGATCATTTTTGGACTACTCATTAGTGGATGTAATGAACGCATACAAACCCAATTTGAGTAAGATATATATGACAATTTGGATCTTATGGCAATTTATGTCGATTTCATATGGGTAATTTGTATGGGGCTAGGTCTGAACATGGACCGATTCTCACCAATTTCAATAGCGTTCATCCCATGACCGACAAAAGCTTATATACCAAATTTCATCAAAATATATTCATATTTGCGACCTGCAGTTTGATTACAAGCTTTACATGGACACACAGACGGACGGACATTGTTAAATCAACTCAGAAAGTGATTCTGATTCGATCGGTATAATTAAAGATGGGTCTAGGTCAAATATTTTTGGTTGTTACAAACAGCAGCACAAAGTCATTATACCCAAACCACATAGTGGTATAGGGTATAAAAATATGCCAGTTATTATGTTTAGTGACAATCCTACTCATTTGTTGTTAGTTTGACTAAGAAGAGGGAAGAAATAGAAATACGTGCTAAAATTTAAATATTTTCAACGAAATCGTACAAAAAGTTGGTTAAAGAATCAAAGTTTTGCCACCAAACTAATTCAAAAGTTCTTAGAAAGTATTACGAGAATTTGACCATTAATAGGACACCTGGGAAAAAAGAAAATTCCAGATGATGGTTGTAAAACCAAAGAAGTAGTATGCATATTGGAAAGAGCTCCCAACACATTCCGTAAAAAAGCAGCCGTATAGCCCAGTGTTCGGACGATTTGGTGAGAAAAGTTAAAGAAAAGTTTCATAAAAAGTACTACTGCTGCTTAATGGAAGACGAAACGTATCTAGTGGCAGATTTGTATGTTGCAAATGCTCGAAGAAATATTTACGATATCTTTAGGTGAAATTTCGAGAAAAAAGATGCTGTTATGGCAAGCAATTTACAGTTGTAGCGATAGAAGCAAGGCATTTGTTACAAAGGGATTTAGAAATACAGAACTCTATATTAAGGAGTGTTTGCTAAAAAGACTTTTCTTTTCTTAATACAACACAAAGTGTCCAAATATTTTTGGCCTGATTGGAAATACTGTCACTACGGTAAGAAAGCTCTTGAGTGGTATAAGAACAATTATATGGATTAGGTACTAAGGGAGGCAAATCATCCAAACTATCTGGAGCTAAGGCCAGTGGAAAGTTATTGGTTCCTTGCGAAAAGGGAGTTGAAAAGCACAAAAAATATGTCTCGAAATAAGATTTTAAATGGAGATATATTACCTGTTCCAAAAACTTGACGGAATCCACTATAAAGTTCCTAATGGAACGGTTTCTGGAAAAGGTCTATAAGTTCGTAAGTAGCGATTAGAACTATAAAATGTATCTTTTTTGTAAGATCTATTACAATTTCAATTAAATAAATAAATCAGAACTCTAGATTCAATGGTTTTCTTTATGTGTGTTAGAAGTGAGATCTTGTTAGACTCCCAGTATTGGCAATATTGTCGACATTTAAAAATGTTAGATTGATCATGATTTATTGAATTATGGTGCAAGAGCTCCTTATTTTTCAAATATAGATATTTGGGGAAGGAACATGTGATATCATGTGGCGAACAACCATAAACGATTCAAGGAAAAATAAACATCAGCCTGAACCTGAAGTCTAAATATACATCCCCATGCAGAATTTCATAAAAATACGAAAATCTTAAGCTGCTTCAAACTAGGAGCCAAGCTAGTATAGAAACAACATCACGAGTATTATGAATATTCAACATGTCCTCTTTCGTATGTTGACGGTATCAACATTGCGGCCATAAATTGAGAATAATGTCATTTATATACCAGTGTTAAGAAAACAAAAACGTAAATTGGATGAAAAAATAACGTAGGCACTACTACTAGTCAATACTTCACCTCAAGTATCTGAATCAGAATGAATATATATTAGGAATACAAGTTGGGAACCAATGTTTGAGATGTAATTCCACGGTTATATTTACTAAGGCATTGCAATGTCAATCTATTTATCTTTGAGTACGTGTTTACATTTTATTTTTCAAGATAAGAGCAGTAACTGTATTACCTATCGGAAATATTGTGTGGAGGAAGTTTGTATTTAGAAATTGTAAATAATATGATCAATAACACAATAGCGATTCAAACATTTAGATAACAGGATAAATTATTTACAAAAAAAAAAAAAAAACACACACACAATTGAATAGAGTTTCTTAACAGTATTTTAAATTGTATTAAACTTTTCTAAAATATTTTTATATAGTTTATCACTTTCTCTGACAAAATGTAGAGCCACTGACCATTTAATAAGTTTTTTCTAAAATTTTCTTTTAAGTCTTTTTCGTCTAGTTTTCTTTATAACAAGTTAAATTGTATTGATAGTTATTGAGCAAGTAAATTTTTTAACGCATTTCACGTGGCACTTGATAACAATTCAATGTTACGAGTATTATTCTACCTCACACCCTTGTAACTTGTACGAGTATTTAGAATTTCATTTCATGAATTCATGCAGACATAAATACATATGTACTCACATACATAC
This sequence comes from Cordilura impudica, assembly GCA_963682025.1. Taxonomy (NCBI): domain Eukaryota; kingdom Metazoa; phylum Arthropoda; class Insecta; order Diptera; family Scathophagidae; genus Cordilura; species Cordilura impudica. Next base: position 307,174,202 of record OY821518.1, read on the forward strand.
TACTATATGTTTTTTGAATGTATATATTCAAATTTCCAAAAAGCCAGCAAGATGCACTATTTCTATAAGTAGAAGCAAAACAAATCGGTATTATTTGCCCATTTGAAAATATGTGCATCTGAGAGGGGATGTAACACATTTACATTAATATATTTTTAATTTACTTTGTCAATTGATTAGTGCTTAATATCACAAAGCAACACATGGGGGAAATTGTAAAGTGAATACATGTGTGTGAAATCCGTGATTGATGTGTGGGGTGTTCAGTAGTGACTGGTTTTTAATGAACCTTGTATGCGCTTTTGCGCTAAATATTAGTTTGTGGGTAAACAACACACAAATGTTTGCAGACATAATTAATTGGAATTCTATGGCATATAGCTTTTTCTGTTACCAACAAAACTGAATAATACCTATAACATGTGAATGCTTTTGTTGGAAATACTATATTATAATCAACTTATAATGTTTTTAAATCCTAATAATTAACTATGTGTAAACTTAAAAAAAAAATTTTTTAAATATATACATAATTTATATTATGCTTTCCTGGTTTAAGTTGTAAACAGCTGTTCATTTTTCCTTCGGCTCAAACATGTTTTGCTTTAACGAAAGTAATAACGATTAAAGCAAACCAACAGCAATCCATTTCATCATCATGTTAGTAACATGTAGTGCAAGTATTTCCTTTTTACCTGGTCGTTCGTTGTCTGTGTAAGTACTAACATTACCCATAACATTTTTGATGCGTGTTTTGTGGTGTGTTGTTGCGGTTGTGTGGTTGAACACAACTACAATAACATTAAGCACACAATCAACATCGTTTTGTTTAAAGTGCTGTTAACACAGCATCAACAAACAGCATTCACATCTATATTCACTCTCTCGTTTTGATTCGGTTTTATTTTATGTTCTTAGGCCATATAGTTGTTGAAGTTCGTTAGATAGCAAGCGAAGTCGAAGTCTTTTTCGTTCGTGAATTATAGTATTCGCACTTTTTGCAAATACATTTCAGTACTTTGCTTGTTATCTACAATTACCGAATGCTGGCAAATTAGTTACGTTTAGGAACCTGCTCGTAACGGTTGTCCTTTTTAAGCGCTTTAAGTTTGGAGAAAAACTATCGCGAGTTAACGGCAAATTAATTTTAAAAAGTGGTCCTTAAAATAACATTAAAAAAAATGTAAATATGTGATCACAAATTTGGTGTGCAATTATTTTGATTATTAAAATAACTTTTGATCTTGAGTTTTGTCTAGTTTAAAAGATTTTAGAGATTGTGGAATATTTAACAATCGGAATACTAATTATAAAAAAAAAATAGCTTTTCAAAGTAAAATTAAATGCGTAAGCTGCAAAATCAATCTACCCTAATATATATTTCGGTTATACAAGTTTTGTTACTACAATATAAGTTTTGTTACTATCATATAAGTAAAATTAGATTTCTATAAATATTATTCAGAAATTATAATGAAAATATACATATGTATTTGAATATATGAAATTAAAAACATTGATGTGATTCGAAACTTTGTTGGCTGTTGCTTTCGATTCTATTTTTTTTTTCATAATTACTCCGCTAAGTATTAGTACCACAAAGTGGTACATAATACTATGTTACTTAAAAAATAGTAAGCATTTGTTAAAATTGCATAGACAAAAAAAAAAAAAAAACTGTTTGTCAGTTTGAAAATCAAATCTCCCCGCCTCTCTATCCAAAATTTATGTTAATCATAAAAATTAAGTTCAAATGGAAATAATCGAAGATAAAAAACGAATTAAAATAGAAATTCCTTTAAGGAAGGAATAACAGCCTGCATCTCATTCATTTTTAACTATTTTCGCGTGTTGTGTTGTTTTTTAATAAATACTCGTAACTATGAATGAAGCTGAACTTCTTTTTTATGGTTGACAATTTTTTCTTAGTAAACCTGCAATTTCTTAGTAATTGAAGTTAACAAAGGGAAATAGTGCGATTGAAAAGCAATTTTGAAATTTAAACAGGACGACATTTCTTAGACCAACTGGTCACAGAGTATATTTTTGTAAAGGTATTTTTTTATATTTTTGAGTTAAGATGGATATATTCTGATTTTCGATTTGAAATTAGCGCTCCGAAGCCTTTAGGAAAGTATACTCTGGTCGGTCTCGAGTATTGTCAAAAGTATTGTCAAAGTAAATATTAACAAATGCTTCAATTTTTAAACTCTTTCTTTTAACTCATGCTCTTTGTCTGTCTGTCGTGGGGCAACCCCATTCCTCCTTATCCAATTGATCTTAAACTTGACCCATAGTCTTGTTGTGACTACAAATTAATTTTTGGGTAGTCACGCACAGTCACGTAGTGATCTAAATGTCATTTCCCCTCATCTGATTGATCTGAAACTTGGTGCGCACACTTGCTGTGAAAAAAAGATTAACTTTTACTTAGTCACGCATGGTCACGCACAGTTATGGAGTGATTTAAAACCCATTTCCCCTTATCCGATCGATCTAAAACTAGGTCGATAGACTTGCTGTGAAAAAAGATTAACTTTGACACAGTCACGCACAGTCACGCATAGCCACGCACTGGAAAGGAAAGAAAGAGTTTAAATAAAAACTTTGTTTTTATGGGTTAGATTATTTTATTATTTTAAAATGCCTTTTTATGAAAATATTTAATTGATGTTAGATAATTCGAAATGTAATAAAATTAATTTGGAATTTCAAATAACCACTTGTCCAAAGAGGACTTAATTATTACTCGTACGGCATTTAATTAATTGTATATAAAAATTGTTGATCATGTGAAATTGAAATGTATGTAAAAATATATTTCTTTAAGATTTGTTTTTGTAACTAAATCAAGTTGCAAATCGATGGCATGCAATTTTACTTTTATGTTTGTTAACGTTTGTTGACTAACAAAAATTATATTTGCACTATAATAAACACTGTTAGAGAACTGACATAAATCATAAACTAATGAGTTGGGCAAATGTTAATGAAGGTAGTTTTTGTCTCTTTATCCATCCAGTCCATACTCCATCTGTGTTTTGCATGATTCTTTTTAGCAAAAGAAAAAAATTGCCGCTAATTTGCATAATTTAATGTAAGTAATGCAAAGAAAACTAAAATATTTACAGAGAACATCGTTATTGTTCTTGGAAAATATGTTTTCCACTTCATTACTGTAGCCCCTTTAATTTTTTTTTTGTTTTAATTTATGATTTTTGTTAAATTTTCGAACTTTATTAATTAGAAATTTTGTTTAAAGGCTGGTTTCTTCAATATAAATGAAACTGTTTTATCTATTTGAAACATTTTTCACAAACAAAAGTAAAATTTCAATTCTTTTTTAATTCAAATTGATTAGGTATTGAGTCCGATAGTGGTCTAAAAAGTACAAATTCGTATGGTTTAGGAGGATTATGTGCTGTCTTGTCCACAACTATGAAAATGGCCTAAGTCAAAATTTAAGAAAAATTTAATTGTCAGTTTTTTCACATCATTAATTGTTTTCAATGTAATTTTTATTTCTACTTTTTGAAATAATTTAATTTGTATTTATTCTTTCATTAAAAGTTTTTAGCTTTTATATTATTGTTGTTGTTTTTATTTAACAATTATATCTAATTTTATTCTATTTAAATCTTAAAAATAAATCTTCAATCTTAAAAATAATTTAAAAATCATTTTCATAAAAAAAAGCTTCTAGCTGTTGGAAATGTCATCCCCAATAACCTGTAACGGACGTTTATTTAATTTCAGTCAATGATATATAATTTCCTCACAAACTAAAATTTACATATATAGTATATGATATATCATTGCTATGGATAAATATTTACAAACTAGAAATTTATTTAATATTTAAAAAAATTACAAAAAAGGATCAATTGTTTTCGGTAGTTTAGTAAATATTCATCTAAAATTTTGCAGACCACTATTACGAACTACGAAGCTTCGTATTTCGACTACAAAAAATGCTCTTGTCGATATTTTCCTTTACTTATAGCAGAAAAGAAAAGTCAAAGACAAACTTTTTTTTTTGGTAAGAGGTAGAGTATATCAGCTATGATTTTCATTTCAACAATTCCTATCGATCTTCATTGACACTAGTGTCGAATAGGTGTACTTATTTGTGCAGCAACAGCACGATTGCTAAAAAAAAAGATTTTTTGCTTGTTTACTTTTGTTTATGCATTACAATGGCACCGGTAGTGGTACGAGTATTTATTAGTTATTGAAGATGTGCATGTATAGAGCACTCACACTTTTTGTTACTCTATGTGCAGCATGGACATTACTCCATGTGTCGATGTGTGTCCTAAAGATTCATGTACACGAACACTATTTTACATTAGCTAAGAGTGCTAGCAGTAGTTGTCGTAGACTATATTTTTTTTACGAGTGCACACGAGACATACACACATACAAATATACATACACACAATATTGTTGTAATAATGCATTTGGTTGTATACATCATGATGTTCAACTTTGCAAATATGCATACGAGTACATTTGTATTTGTGTATTTAGAATTTTCTATTATTCCTTACCTTTTGGTATCTGAATATGAATATAAAAAATTTGTTGCATTAATATTTTGTAGCTGTATAACAAATGTAGTCTGGTATACATCATCCGAGTATTTTTGATTTTATTATTGTATCAATTATTACATTTATCTTTGTTTTTAACTACATATGTATGTGTTATAAGTATTTTGAAAGGGAATATAAAATGAATTTTTGATTAATATTATGGTTTGTTTAGATTTTTGTTTAAAATAAAGACTTTGTAAACTTGGATCTTTTGATATTTCTAATATCCCAGCAAAATTAAAAATAAAATAAAATATCAACTTTTTAATACCAATGAAAAAAAATTAGAAAAAATCTAGCTGTGTAAACAAAATTACGCAGATAAAAAAGGGGAAAAAATAATTTGTTAAATATATATGACGTCATTCTGCGTTTGATACTGTTTCAGAGGTTTCAAATGTCAAAAAATACAAGACAGAAAACAATAACATTTATCTAACAAATAAAAACTATAAGTATATATGTATATCTACATTATCATTGCAATTATTTAAATTAGATGAAAACTAAAGGATAATCTTAAAACAAAAAATTAGCTAAAGGATCAGTAATTCGATTAAGAGAATAAAAATTCAAGTTTGAAATAAAAATTTTGGGTGTGATAACAAAATAAACCTTATATGGTTAGAATGTATTTGAGCTGTGAAAACATACCCGTATCGACCAAAACTTAAATGCTATCTATTGTTATTACAAACAATTTTCAGATGTTTTCAATCTTTTGTGTCATTAAAGTGTCATTCGATCTACTTGTAATAAGAAAATATAAACATACATATATATTAAAAAGCCTTGAAATTACAACAAAAAAAAAAATAATAATTTTATTTTTTTGCGTTCACTAGCGAACCGAAAGAATAATTATAAAAGCATATTTTATAAACACTGTGGCAAATAAAATTTATGACCTTATTACAGAAAACTTGTTTGTCATTTGTGTTATTGTTGTTTTCGGGATTTTAACAAAACGACAGACCACTTAACAAATATTTTCTTACCTAGACGACCGTGATTGTTTAGAATAAGGGGCGAGTGTAAAGCTCTTCATAAGGCATTATATAATATTGCATGAAGAAAGCCTTAAGGAATTTTTTTTCTTGAAATCTAACAAACCAACTTTCACTTGTTAAGCTAACTGACAACATGACATAAAGGTGGAGTATTAGGGGTAATAGCGAAAAGAAACATCAGTATAGCGCAATGTACGACAGATGTTTTCAATTGTCGGTTTTATGTTGCCGTGGTTTGCTGCCTTTCAATGTTCTTTGTCTAGGTGGTCGTAATGGTATTAGTTTGTTGTTTGTATGTTCGATGTTTGGACTAGTAGTATGTGTTGTAAATTTTAATCAGTCATCATGGTAATGAAGATGAGGTATTATGTTTTACATATTTTTATGACTCTTTTGGCCTTATTATGTCATGGAAATAAAAGGCTGAATGAACTTGCTCTAAATTTTAACTGTGGTTAACCTAAATATCATACCACACCAAACTTTAATTTGCACTGGCCCTGCTTACAAATTTACATTTCAGCCTATTTCATACATACATTCTTCATTCATTTTCTGTCTCTGTCTCCACAGTTACATTAGTTAGTTGAAAAATTAATTTGCACTCTCATTTTGGAATACTTTTAATTAGTCTGTATAAAGTTTGACACTTAGTATCTTTTTATGTCACATAACATAAAACATTTACAGTTGGTATCTTTATAGGGACACGGTACATTACAATACCGAACATATTGTAAATATTGTAATTATACCCCATACCACTATGTGGTTTGGGTATATTGACTTTGTACTGTTTTATAATACCGATCGACTCAGAATCACTTTCTTAGTCGATTTTGCGATGTCCTTCCGTCCGTCTGTCTGTGTGTCCATGTAACATTGTAATCGAACTACAGCTCGCAAATATGAATATATTTTGATTAAATTTGGTATATAAGCTTCTATTAGTCATGGCATGAACGCTATTGAAATTGATGAAAATAGGTCCATGTTCAGACCTAGTTCCCATATAATGACCACTATAAATTGCCATTAGATCGAAATTATCATATAGATATCAGTCAAATTGGGTTTGTGTGTGTTTATTACATCCATTACTCAGTAGTCCAGAAATAAACCCAATATGACACTTCTTACTAAGAAGTTCTTAGTCAAAGCCCCCATATAAAGATGCTCCCTTAAATCTTCACTTAAATCTATTAAAAACAAAAATATTGCACAGATTTTTCCAAAATTTGGTTTGTACATATGTTTGCAAAATATAAGTGACCTTACCAAATATGGTCAGGATCGGTCTATTTTTCGACCTAGTCTCCATATAAATATGGCATCCGATAAGAACTTTTTCATATCTGCAGCCAAAAAAATTAATAACAATGCCACTCAAATTTGGTTTATGCTTATTTTCTATATCCAAGTAGTTGGACCTAAGAGATAGGTATGATATAGGGTATCGTATAGTCGGTCTAAACTGCCTATAAATTTCGTACTTGTTTTCTTATTATTTATTTGTACAAGTACATATTAAGATCCAAGAAACCAACAAATCCAAATTTTGAGAACATTTTTTTCGATAATCTAATTTTGCCAAATTTAAAAAAGATATCCTCAAATGTAAGCAATTCCAAATTTTAAGACACCCCTTCAGCCTGACGATGTGAATTTAAAAAAAATAAGTAAGAGTTTTAAGTTCGAGTTTGTCGATACCCTCCACCTGGGTTTTACGTTTAAATTAATATCTGGACTTATTTCACTATTTATAACATATGTAAACAAAATTATGAAAAATTAAATCAGACAATAAACCAAACAAAAAATTATATAATGCGTACTTTTAAATAAATAATAATTGAAAAAAAAAAAAAAATTATTTTGAACACGGACGACGAACCCATGACCCACCGATTCTCATAACTGATGGCAAGAATCATACATATGTATAAGAGGATGTGCACTCTGAAAATTGGTTCGATTGAATAAGAGATTCGAGTTAAGACCTAGATTGTTGCAAACATTATCAACAAAAATATTATTGCTAGAAATGCTTGTATGCACAAATTTAGGCAAAACAATCTATAAGTTATTGTCTATGTATGATTCTTTCTGATAGTAAATTGTGTAAATTAGTGTTTTTAGTTTTATTTTTGTAGCTGTATATGTTATACAACATCAATTATTAATATTATTAATATCTATCCACTAAACTTTTACAACAAACCCACTGTTTAATTTTTAGAGGTGCCTCCACATTTTAGCCCATATTTTGGCGCAATGATGCCCAAATTATCCCATTTCAAACACCAACCTGCTTGAAATAATTAACCACATTATTATCCTTATTTAACCCAGGTAAATTATCTACTTTGTGAATGGGCGTGATTTCAACAGACAGACGGATGGATGGGCATCTCTATATCGACTCGAGTTTTCGATGCATTAAAAACGGAAAGACAAACTGCACAGTGGTGTGGAGGGTGTACAAATGCTCCCCAAATCCAATTGGGAACCATGACGAAAATTAGAAATAAGTGATTTTTTTTTTGGAAATTTCTAACTTTAAATAGCTATAACTTTCAGAGTCAAATATTTTAGGACCTAAAATTTTACATTCATCCATTTTCCATATATTGTACATAAATAATTCACAAAGAAATTAACAACTGAAAATTTATATGTGCTACACGGACTATATTTCGATCTATAAAATTCAAACAATTTTGTGTATTGGGTTTAGGATCGATTTGCATATCGACGTCCATACGATATATATATTAAATTAAGACATGCAACCAACAATCCATTAACGGTTTCTTTTTCTGATGGTACCCAAAGAAAATGAGTGATATTTATTTTATTATGCGTGGACGGCGCTTTATTAAAAATGAAAAAAAAAACAGTTTATTTAATGAAAACGATTAATAAAAATGATCAACCACTACACTGGCTTCCCGAATTTTGAAAGTATACTACATATTAATGTTCTAAAATATAAGTGTGTATGAAAAAAATAAATATATTTAATCAAAAATTGAAGATTTGTTCGACATAAAATTCAACATATTTTGTAAATGAAAGTCATTTTGTTGTTATTTTAACATTTAAACATTTGATTTACAGTACCTAATTGACTCTTTCAGACCCTAATGGCGCTAGATATAATAGTCGCACTAGTGTATTGAATGTTCCCTGCTAAGTGTATTTGTGGGTTACCACGTATTATTGTTGTTGCTGCTGTTCTGCTTACATTCAGAAAGCCTATGGTTGAATGTATGTCTTTTTATGTGTGTGTGTCTGTGTGAGTTGTATATTACAGTAGATTACAATTTCGCAAACGGAACGAAATTGAAACGAGTGTCCAAACATAAGTACGCTTATAGCATTTTTAATGCCATCATCATCCTGTTTTTATCTGCAACTTGTAGTTGTTATGGCAGTCGTTCTAAGTGTATCTTGGACACATTCTCATAGAGATTTTCAATTCGGTTTTTGTGTGTGTTTGCGTTTCGGCTAGTATATTTTTTTTTATTAGACTTCTTCCTATACATACATATGTTAACGATTCTATAGCGCCCTCTGGCTATGCCATACTATAAAACAAAACATTCTGTCGGTTGGTCTATGCTTCACTACCTTTGTGTCGAAATTAATATTATTAAATTAAAAACTGACAGTACACATACATACATATGCGCTGGCAATGGCCCCTGTTTTATTTGTGGTCAAATTTGTAAGTAGGAAAGAGAAGAATCAGTGTAAAGTTTTTAATGTGCCTGAAGAATTTCAAACGTTTTATAATATTCAACGTTTCTAAATAAAATATGATATTTAAATGCAATAATACTTGAATGCGTTGAATATCTTTTTTTTTTTGAATTACTGGAAAATTAAAAAAAGAAAGTGTTCAAAGTTTCCAACAAACATCTAAAGCATTTTCGCTTGAGAATTACGAAACGTAACGAAATGAAACAAAAAATTTTAAATAGTTTTACAATTTTTTCATATACATTTTAAACGTTTCGTTTTATAGACTCGAAAAATAGAATTACTGTATTGTGTTAAAATCTTGAAATTACCATTGATACATTACGAATGTATTTCATATAGGAACTGACCTAAGGTCTTCAAATTGGTTTAATTTCTTGTACTTTTATACTCTATGGAGCCAATTAATCAATTTTTAAAAGAATCGAGATTTTGTCGCGGTTTTCATTTTTTCAAAAATTAAAAAAATACAGAAAAATACAGGGGCAAATCTTCAAAAGTTGTTAACAAAAAGCATTTTATTCCTACGATAATCTCTTTTCATAACAAAGCACCCAAATATCTGTTTATGAATATTTTTGGATGCAAATAAATAATAAAATTACAAAATATATTATGTTTAAAAGAATTAAATCTTTTAATGGAAATAAAAAATAAGCTTTTTTCAAAAAATCGAGAAAATTGAGTGATACTCATGTCAAAAAATGCAATATCTAACTTTATGTTTTTGTGGTAGATGCAAATCTTGTAAAAAAGCATCGAAAAATACTTTTGCTTCAAGTAGATTTGGAATCATATTATAAATTAAAAATGTAAAAAAATTTAAAAAATTAAAAATTTTTAAACTTCGATAATATAATTCGAATATGTTTTCGTTGCTTCATAGATAACATATGTTGTAATTATAAAGAAGCTACTAAGGTCTTTGTGTTCTTTGATGTTCTTTGTGTGCATGAAATATCGAATTATATTCAAATACTATTCAAACTATATATAAAAATAGCCGATAAAAAAGTTTTTATCACACTCCCTTTATTTGTAAATTAATTTACCATCATGTAATTAATAAGTAATCTGTGTCAAAAATCAAATTTTGTTTTTGCAAAAATTTGTTGAAAACAAAATTTGTTAAATTATTTTTAAAATCGATCCAAAGTTTTGTCGACAAGCAGACACTACGAGTTAATATAAAGGGAGTAAAAAATAAATAAAATGGGGAGAAGTATTGAACTTTTTATTTTCAAATTGAGAATCAAAACGTTCTCCATTGGAACACAGTATTGATACTTACTGTTATAAATTAGAAAAATTTTTTTTGAAAAAATTTCAATATTTAAAAAAAAAAATTTTATTAAAAACTTTTTTTTAAGAATATTTGGAATTTTGGGAAATGATATTGATATATACTTTTGGAATCAATAGCAATTTCAAATAGTAATAATATGTATTCTTTGAATTGAGAATGAATTAACAATGATACTAAAAAAAATTTCAAAAATTTAAAACAATTTTCTGGCGTAGATTAATAGTATTTTTGGAATATTTTTTAAATCAAACTCAAAGGATTCTCATAACTCCAAGAAATTTGATATATGTATAAACTTATTCTAAAAGCAAATTTAAAAAAAATCTCAAAAGATTAAATTGATGTTTATTGGGATGTTTTATATATATTGAAAAATAAAAATAAAAAATAAACTAATAACAATACAAAAAAACTATACTAATCTACAAAAAGAAACCACCCCCTTACACTTGACAACACCTACAAAGTTAAGGTAAAAGTTTTTGCAATTAATTTTCATAATTTAAGTTTAATTTAATTGCCTTCATTTGTGTATTTTATAAACATTCACAAAAATCTTAAAAAAAAAAAATACAAATTGACGCACGTAGAGTTCCACTGATAACGTACAAATTCCGTATTATTAATGTGGGATGAATTTAAAAAATTCTGAACTCTTTAAACAGCCAAATTACGAAACGAAAATAAATAAAATTGCACACAGAGAGTGGATTCGTTGTGGCAACTGAATTTACCAACTGAAGTTTGGTAGTCGTAGGTACTATCACATTATTCTGTTGTAATTACTGAATTATATTTTCCAAATTAGCATAGACAGTATAAGTCAGCAGATATTAAATTCGCATATACAGTTGCTACAATGGAATTTAAATTTAGTTATTGATTGTAGCAACCTTTTGTAGGAGATATAAAAATTCACAACTTCTTAAACTTTTTGATATATTATTTATTTATTTACTTTTTTTTTAAGAACTTAAGACCAAAAAAATATAAAAATATCTTACATTTAAAAAAAATATATATATATGTATACGAATCCCAAAATAAACTTTTTTCCTTCTTCGTCTGCTTACAATGATTGCAAATTTTCCTTAAAGAATAAACTTTATTTGAATGATTAAAAATTAAAATTTTACAATATTCCCCTAAGAAACATCTAATTTAATGCAACAATTTTTTTTTTTTGCTAATTGTTAAAAAAAATAAACTAACAAAAAAGGATGACCGCTAGAGCGAGCACCCATAGAAAATACAAAGCTATATTTTCATACAGATTTAGAGATTAAAAATAAATTCTTTAAAATAGTGGACATCGAAGTTGGATAAATAAATAAATAAATTTTAAAGCATTATTTAAATCACTTAATAAGCTATCAAATGTAGTTTAATTTATTATTTATATATTGTCCATTTATTGTTTTTATGTCTTCCGATTTCCGTTTAAATTTGCAATCAGGTAAATACCTGATTGGCATTTTATTTACACATTTTATTTAACAATATTTCAAATGAAAATCGGAAGATATCGATCTACCTATATTTTGTGAAATTAAAAAAGTCTTATTAAAGTGAATTCAATGCAATACTAAATTATTATATTCTCTTCTCCATTCTAAAAAATTATGCTGCAATGTCTAAATTGCCTCATACTATTGTATTGAATGTATTTTTTTATACCCATAATCTATTAAAAAATTCACTATTTGCGTCCTGTAATTAATAATGGTGGGTTTCCTTTTAATTTTCGTCTACATACAATGGGTAACAATATATTGGAAACTTTTACAGTTTCTGAATTTAGTAGATTTGTTTTTTATTATTTTCTCGTAAAGTTCTAAAATTATGTCTTTTTTTATCCGAAGTTACTCTTTGGGGTTTTCTCTATCGAAAGATGACAAATCTGTTACAAAAAATACAAAACATATTTTTTTAGTGATCACAAAACAATGGAAACCTTTAAACTTCTGTTCCAGAGTTGATTAAAACAATAAAAGTAGAAGACGTTATGAAAGAAAACGTATAAAATCTTAACCGTTATTTAAATATTTATAGTTGCTGACGTTATCTTTCAACTGTTTTTTAAACACAATTGTATTTTTCTAATAATCTTATAATTAATTATTTTTAAATAATTGCAAGAATATCATTTTGTGACGAGTTGAAAACCAGAATAATAGAGGATTTTATAGCTGGTCACAAGCAGAAGAAAATTTGTGAGAAATATTCTATGAATATATCCATAATTTCAAAAATTATAAAACAAGTTCGTGAAATTTGCAAGAGAGTATAAAAAATTTCCAATTAACAATCTTGAACTAAAAATATGTGCTCAACCTGTTTCCCGACGAGCAATTGAGGCTGATCTTGGTTGTTATCGCCGTGTGAAGAAACCACTGATATCAGAGAAAAACACGTGAACTGGTCAAGACGGAATTGTTCTGTTCTCTTTTAGGAACGACAATCAAAGAGAAACTGTTAAGTTTGGCGGTGGCAAATTATAGTATGCGGTTGCTTTTCGGGCCAAAAAATGGGTTTAATTCATGTAGTAAAAGAATTGTATACAGGCAAATACTAAATGTGTCCCTACGTGACCCTGGTCTATAAGTTCCAACATGAGAATGACCCAGAACATAACTCCAAAAATGTAACCGAAGGGATACAATCTAATGCAGTTAATATTTTGGAATGGGCAGCCCAATCACCATGTCTCAATCCCACAGAAGATTGATGGGAACTTGTAGATTAGAAAATACGGACGCGAAATTACACAAACAAGACAGATCTCTTAGAGGTATTTAATTCAGAGTGGCAAAAGGGAAAGTTTACAATTATTGTATAGTAAAGGTTTGCAATGATTTGTCAACAGCATAAAAATTAATACTTTCATGTTTTTTTTTTTATTATACCCTATACCAAGGTATAGGTATAATGACTTTGTGCTGATGTTTGGAACTACCAAAAATATTTGACCCAGACCCACCTTTTATTATACCGATCGACTCAGATCCAATTTCTGAGTAGAATCAATTTCTGAGTCGATTTAGGGATGTCTGTCCATCTGTCCGTCTGGCAGTCTGTGTGTCCATGTAAACCTTGTGATCAAACTACTTTGATGAAATTTGGTATATAAGCTTCTATCAGCCATAGCATGAACGCTATTGAAATTGGTGCATGTTCAGACATTGTCCCCATACAAATCATATAGATCTCGGTCAAATTGGGTTTATGTGTGTTTATTACACCTATTAATCATAATAAAATAAACCCTATAGAACAGTTCGTAGTCATAGCCCCATATAAAGCTGCTTCCCAATCTTATTATTATCCAATTTTTTGTATTGAACTGACTGTTCAAATCATCAGAAATATATTTCGTTAAAAGTTTTATAAAATTTTCGCAAATTTGTGTACACACAAAACATGGCATTTCAATATTCGATATTCTATATAAAAATTAAATAATAATTAAATTATCAAAAAATATTTATGATTTTAATTTTCTTTTATTTAATTTGTTCAAAAAAGACAAAAAAAAATTTAAATTTTTTTATTTTTATTGTACTAATTTATATAATTTTCCTTCGGTTAGAAATACCAAATCAGGTTAACAGTTTGGTTTCTCCTGTTATAACCGAAAAATAGTTGTTAATAATAATAATAAAATTTTCGGTTTAAAATAGTTCGGTTGAAAAGGTTACTGTAATACCAATATTTAATATAATATCATGCTGCCTTAACTAATTTAATCAGGCTTCCTCAATTGAATCGGCTTAAATATTTTTATAATGACATTATTTGGTAAACGCAACTAATTTTGGAGTTTTTGGAGTTTTTCATAAGAATTGTTTTTATATTATTAAGAATAATAATAAAAAATCTATAACCTTAATAAATTTGATTGGTAGTTACCGATTTCCAACCAATATTTGTACTGTATGTATCTCGAAAATTTTAGAGATGTTTCATATTATCATGATATCATAAGAGATCAAATTCATTATATTAAGAGATTGTAAGAGAACGCACTAATGTCAATTCAATCAACAGTTTTATTAATTCGGACCACATGCAATCATACCAACAACCCACAACATCTTATTTAATAACATTCAAAATATTAAAAACAAAAACACATAATGTCGCCATAAATGTAGAAAGTCATCAACAAACTCTTCTTATATGCACACTTTCACACACACACCCACTCCCAAACGACGTATGTATGTACGATAATTTGTACGTACAAATGTTTAACATTTGCATACTCATTTAAAACAACTGTCTATATGTATGCATAAGTATACCTACATGGAAGTATTTAAAAAAAAGTTTGTTCTTTAGATGAAAAACAACATAATAATAACAACAACAAATAACAAATAACGAAAAACTCAAAGTTGGTGCTAATCTTGCAAAGTTTATTTAATAAAAACTCTAAATAAAACCAGCAATTCTTAAAAGTTAAAATAAAATAAAAAAAAAAACTCAAACACACATGGAATATAAACTTTTCAAGAAGAGATAAATAAGAACAAAAAAGAAAGCATACATAGTAGCAACATTGAAATAAATTGCACTCTAAAAACAAAACTACACACACGTACATTATTTTTGTTATGCGATGAACACATATGCAGCAAACAAACTCATTAAAGAAAGCACATCACACTCTCCTGCACAAACAAAACTCATTCATAATATAAATGGTAATAGGCATTGTGTTAGTAACGTCAATAACATGCACATGTATGTGTGCACGCACCTACTCGTATGTGTATACTACTAGCGCTAATACTACAGCCTATAGTTGATGGTGATGCTGCTACTGATGATGATGATGATGGTTGAATACAACTAAAGACTTAAAAAAACTAATTTTATTAAACCTGAAATATTTATGTTAAATCCATGATTTAATTTGCTCTTCTTGATAAAAAAAAAACTTTTTGACAACAACTAAATCGGTAAATCGGGTGGAATTTTTCCGGAATTGCATTTAAAATACATTCCTTGTAGCCCCCTTATTTTAACTATGTTCACATTGTTCATCGTAATAAGTATTACCAAATTTATACAACTAACAACACTAATGTAGAGTAATAAAAAAGAAAACATATTGCAATTGAATTATTGGATACCACTGTTTCATATTATTTTGTGGATTTGTACAGATTATAATGTAAACAACTCCGGTGACTAAGTTTTCAAACTCATAAGAAGACAAAATAATTAAATCTAGCAGAAGAAATTAAATTTAGTTACTTAGGATTATATTAATTCACACTATCAATAATCTACACTAGGCAACAACAAATTGACAAATGAGTGCACTTTGAAAGATGAAGTTATGGATAAGTTAAGTTCTTCACACACATACTGTATTGTGAGCTGTTAAATTCAAAAATCGCATGGATTAGTTTTTTTTTTCGTTTTATATTTATATTATTAAATAGACTCAGAAAATGATTCTGAGTCGACCGGTATAATAAAAGGTAGGTTTTGGTCAACTATTTTTGGTAGCTACAAACCGCAGCACAAACCCATTATATCTTGGTTGTAAAGGGTATAAATACTGAATTCGAAATATCGGGCAGATCGGAGTAAACGTTCTGGATCCTTGAATTTGAAAAAGGGAATAATTTAAAAAAAAAATCAAAATTTTAAAATTTATGAAATCAATTTTTTGTTACTAAAATATCTGGAATAATTGAGCATATTATCAAAAACAAATAGATTAATTAAAAAAAAAAAATTTTTTTGGTTTTTTTTTAAATTTCCCGTAGCTGACAGGACTCCCAAGATGAAATCCGGTCGGCCTAAAGTTCTATGTAGTACTTTTAGATCAATCTGCAGATATTGCCTAAAGCCGATGTTCGAAAGAAAAATGACTTTCGACTCCACCGTATTATCACATCTATAAACGTCAAATTAATATTTAACATAATGCCGTATAAAATATCGGTTCAGGGACATCTTTCATACCATTTTTCATGACAGTATTCGAGATAATACGAATAAATAAACTATTTATGGCTCTCAACTTTGTTCGGTTTTTTATTTTCTCGCTACCTTTTTTTTCCTAAATGACTTTGTTGTTGAGGTCATAAATTGACATAGAAAATTATCAGAAACCTAATTTAAATGTGATTGTTATGTATTTGTTACCTGAATAAGTTTATATCGGCTTTGAACTTTATAAAAGATTTTGGTCCTAATAAGATTTTAAGTGGAGCCAACTACGCGTAGTGTCCCATAGCTACGATGCCATACATACAATCGGCTTCACTTATTTTTAGAAAGACTGCTCGTAAAAGAATTCAAACGTTTTTATGTAACGCTGTTAATCCAAACAAATAGGGAGACCAAAGTTTATCTTTGTTTTCTTTTTGTTAGTTTTTAACATTCATTGGCAAGTAACTTAAAATTTGTAACCAAACAAACATATGTGCATATTTTTCTAGGGATTTACGGAATGAACATTATTGAATTTTAAGCATAAATAACGAAAAACTATTGGTAAAGTACTTTTGTTGCACAATCACGTACTATAATAAGCCTCTAAGGGCTAAAAAGATGTTGGAAAGATTTAAAGTTCTTAGTTATGGGGTTGGCATTTGCTACATGACAAATTTTTATATATAAAATTTTAAAAGAATTTATGATTGAAAGAAGTGTTGCATTTATGAAAATGTTCCAAACAAAAATTTACATAATTTGTTTTTACTCCTAAAAGTACACTTTAATTATTATTTGTTCTTCAGTCTAAAAATATGTTTTAAATTTAATAAAAATGTTGCCCAATTACTGGCATATACAATAGAAAGTGTGCATAAAAACCATTTACAATCAAAAAAAAAATAAAACAAAATTAAATAAATGCTTTCCACATTTCGCAAAACAATGATCCGACACATATAACGCTGTATTTGCTCTTTTTTCGTTTTTTGCTGGCGTACGAAAATAATGTTGATGCAGAATTGCAACATTTATGGTGGCATATGGTTGCTTATGTTTGGCCGAATCAAAAATAAACAACAGCAACGACAACAAAACGTGTTGAGTTGATGGGCCCCTGGTACATAATTGGAGCCCTCCTTCTGATATCGGCAAGAACGGGGAACTCCACAAATGAAATCATAATACCGCGACAAATTGGCAGCAGTATCGTGAACACACATGTCGCCAACGGCATGCATCATCATATTACAAGAACATCTATAACAACAACAGACAACAAAGGTACCGTCGTCAGTGGTAATGGGGTTATAGTGGCAGGCGGATCAGTGCACGGTTCAATTGGAACATCATCGTCGCTCAACAGTAAGTACACCATTTTTTCCACCGTTATATGATAAACAATAATATACAAACATACGTAGTTACATTCATATATGTATGAGTAGTTATGCTGCATGATACTAAGAAACATTATTTGCGGTTGTACAATATGAACTGACGAAAGTGGCACTTGTGCAAATTGTATTCACATACTCGAAAAAAAATCATATATGAACGAATCAATCTGTCTTTTTAATTCGAAATATTAATGTAGCAAAAAAATGTTATTGTTACCAATAGCGGAACATTCCACCAGAGAGCGGATTCGTTGTTAAAACCGAATTTGCTGTCAATCGAATTTTGGTAGTTTGTACTATCAAATTATTCTATTGTGATAACTGAATTAAAAATGCGATTGATTAAAACAATTTTAATAAGACAGATCTTATTTATTCTTGACCGCTACAACAAAAACAAATAATCGCATATATAATTGTATAATCATATCGTCAGTCAATTGACCAAATTTTCATCTTGTATTACAGAAAATAATTTTTACTAAGTTTCCCACTGCTGGATACCTTGTATGCTTGAAATCTCAAGAGACTTCATCGTTCATCATGAACGTTTGTATACTATTCGTTGTAGAACTTGCGGGTAATCTATACAGGGCTGGGTGTACTGCACATAACATGGCAAATAATTTCTAGGTTATGTAGCTTCTCACAAACAATTGTATACTCGCCAAATGCTGTAAAAGCAGTTTTTAAGCCAGTTATCTTAAATAAATGCCTGACAGTCACGAATGGTTTAATGTGTTGCAATATGGTACTTGAGAACTTTTATCAGTACTCTATTAATTTCTGAAGATATCTACCCTTGTTTTTCTTAAATAGAGCCATAACTGTCCCACAAAAACTTCATGCCAGGTGGACTTGAAATCTATAGCAACGGGTACTTCATGAATACAATTCCATTTTTTAAAAATAATTTAAAAATATTTCACTCGTTGTGTTTTGATTTATAATATTTAATTGTCAAACAAAAATTTTCATGTTTTAACTTTATTTTCAAAAAGTGACATAATAAATAAAAATTCGGTCTGACTAACCATTTTTCTTCTTTTAATAGTACTAGCATAACCCAGCACTCGAAATTCGAGTGCAAATTCTAGAGAATAATATTTTTTCTTTCAATTTTTTTTTAATCTTTATTCAAATATATAAAAAAATTTATAATAATAAATAATTTTATAAGAGCATAAAGGTATGCTAATCAATTTTATGCAATTCACAATTCAACACATGGCTAGAATTGATTAGCACCCCTTTAGGGCCTTGTAAAATTATTTGTTATTAATATTTTTTTTTATTTAAAATAATATATTTTTAATACATATTAAACATAAATTTTAAAATTCTGTACTTCTCCTTCTTAGGAACTATAACTAAGCCAATTTTCACACTCCTACGTGCCCGCATTATGCTTAAAAATGGATGAAAAAATTTTCCTTCACGTATTAATATATAGATTTACAATAGTATATATTTGCTACAATATCTGCTAACATATTTTCGGTTTAAAAAATTTTGTTATAATAGAATTAGTTGTTGCAGTCACCAATATTTAGGATTGAAGCGTGTTGTTCTCAGTTTAATTAGGTTGCCTCAATTAAATTAGTTTAGTAATTTGTATAAAGACATTAATTATTAAATGGAACTAATTGTGTTGTTATAGATACCTTCATTTTAGAAGAATTGTATTTATATAATAGCTGTAAAAGAAAATCTATTGTATTTTAAAATATTAAACACTTACCGAATTTCCACCAATCTTTTTTCTGTGTGTACTTTCCAACAATATTTCATTGCAGTAAAATATATTTTACGTATAGAAGCAATTAAATCATTTATAACCTCACAATTATGAGAATGTTTATTAAAATTCAAAATCAATTGTTTATTGTTTATATCCCTTAATAGAAATATGGGCACCCGTTTTAATATCACTAATCCGTTTCAAAATCAAATAAATCGAAAAATCTAGAAACAGCGAAAAATTCGCAAATTTTGAAAGCGAATTCTACAACAGAGGAATATTCTAAGTAAAAGTATCAAAAAATTTTCAATCGTAACTAAGAAAATTTTATTAAAATCTGGCATTACCATCATAGAATTCTAATATACCGATTAACTTAAACTTATTTCCTCTGAGTCGATTTACTGATGACAGCCCCATCCATATCTTTATATAATCGTACTAAATATGTCCATGATCGAAATGTGATTCTAAGTAGACTGGTATAACAAGAGTTGGAACTAGGTCAAGTATTTTTGGTAGTTGCAAACATCAGCACAAACTCATTATAACCTAACCATATAGTGGTACATTTGCAAAGCCGAAGCCAAAACAAAAAATCTAGTAAACCCTTTAGTGTCCAAGACTGCCTTACTACGAGTATTATAAATTAAATTATGAACTGTAATTTTTTTACCACAATCGTTTAAAATAGCTTTTGGTATTTCTAAGTACCAATTTTAAAACCTATAATTGCTGTTTTCATTTAAATATCTCTATTTTAAAAATTTTATTTATCACTCTATTTGACTTCTAATGTTTTATTAATTGTTATTTCTTGAATTCCAAAACCCCTTTCAGCATTTATGGATTAGAGTGTAAGAGTGTAAGAAGTAACTTAATAGAAAATGCTACTTCACTGATTTCAAGGTACTCAATTTATGAAGTCGGCATGTGTGTACATCTTGCATGTAGTAAATATTATATGTATATATTAAATTTAAAATCATAATACTGTTGCCTTGTAGTCTTACAGACTAAGCTTAATAATTTAATATTAAACAACGAGATTTCCCATATATCTACCATCATGCTCAATAACATTTAGGCATATATTGATATCTACTTATTTAATTAATGGAAAACATAGCATAAATGAATGTGTTAAAAATCTATTGTCTTTTAAATTATATGTATTAAGAATGAATTCTCGTTCAGTATTAAAGCACGAATGGATGTTTACTCCAAATACATACCTACGAGTACGTACATATATTGAATTAACGCGTATGAGGAATAATATTCATGTATCATATCATGCATGTGATGTACACATGATACATTACATAAATACAGTATTCTTCAAACGGTCATTGTACGTACACAACAAGTTTGATCAGTCTAAAAAAAAACTTTTAGGCAAACTTACCATGTAATATCTTTAGTGAGTCATAGAAATATGTTTTAGATGCCGAACACGTTCTACAATTGCTTTTCAGCATGACAATTTTGCAAAAACATAACGAACAGTTTTTAATGGTGGTAGGATGTGCAAACAGAATCATAAAAAATATAAAATTCATTTGAAAACTAGAACATTAGTATAAAATCCAGCCTTAAAACTAACTTTTTTGTATTGAAAACTTAACCTGTGGCGAATTCATTAGGACGTAGCGATTTATCCGGTTTGTATGTAAAACTCAATTATATTAAAGTTGGATAGAATTTTAAGTAAATGCTGTAATTAGTTAGATGTGTACAGTTCGACTTTTTATTATTTAGAAATTACAACATATGACCATGTTTGAACCTAGGACACTTTCCCTTTAACCGTGATGTAGGCTGATGTATAAAGGACTTGATTTTAAAGTTAAATGTTTATATGTTAATAAAGATTAATGGGGCTTATGAAATCAATATTTGTAGGATATATAACACATAAATAACAATTATTAATTGAATCACCGTTATGCCGTTCTTAATAGCTAATTACACTTAATGATTGGATAAAAACTTAATAAAATTTATTTAACTAAAGCGTTATAACTTTTAAACCTGCATGGTCGAATAGGCCATTATTAAGGAATTACATTAAAAATGATTAAGGATATTTAAAAAAAAGCGCAATGAATTTTGGAACATAGAATTTTTTATACATACACTAGTGTAACGATTTGTTTATTTATTGAAATAACGTAAAATGTTGGTATTTATCAATGTTCCCATTTGTCTTAAATCAGGATACAATATTTGTGTTCAATGGGGAAATATCGCTATTTCAATATAAAAAAATAACAAACATTTTTTCTGAAAGTTTTTATGGATAATTTTGTGTTCCCAATTAATGGTTATAGCCCTAGTATACATATGTAAACCTACACTAGCAATGAGATAATCAGAAAAAACATACCAACTGTGTTGTTGCCGTTTTAATGGATGTTGCTTTTGTTGTTTTTACTTTCGGCTGGTCATATGTCATGAACCCACATAAACAAATAAAATATCCATGGGAGTAGAAATGAAATGAGAATTCAAAACTGAATATAAATTTGAATATAAAGTAATGTGTACAGAAGTACCAGTAAATAATAATGTTGGTAATACATACATGCAATCATAAAGAATTATAAATATTTAAAATATTAAGAATGACATATAAATATTTTTTATTCATATAATTAGTATTGATAAATTATTACTTTCAATTCCCAACAAACATCTATTATCCACAAAAAGTTGTTAGGGTCCCCACTCCTGGTAGCAAACAATCTTTGGAACTGTTTTAGATAGTTGAAGCTGAGTACTATATTACAAATTGTTGTTGGTATACTGTACGTGTTTCCACAAGTTGTTCTAGGCGTGTTCGCTACCAAGAGTGATATCCGTCTAAATAACAATTTGATAACAAGTTTAATATTCAAACCAGCTACTCGACGGCTACTGGCACGGGCAAACTGTTACTCGAAAAATCTCGACGACTTTCCATGCAAATGTAGAAAAATATTCACTTGATAGATGTTCGACTTCATTTAAACATAAATTTTCCCAAAATATGTACATGGTATGATTTTATATATTTTGCAGTCAGTTATACCGATAGATTACTCTCCTGAAATATTGAAATATTCGGATAAAAACTATGGAGTGGGCTAACGTATACTCGAAAGCGATCATCTACTTTCAACTCAAATGTATGAAAATATGTTCTTCGTATATGTTTGATGCCTATTTACAAGAAATGTTTCAAGAACACTTTGAAAAAAACTCTCAATATTATAATCTGAATATATGTTAATTTGTTTTCAAAATTTCAAAGCATTTCGACAAAAAAAAAATCGGAAATTTGGGTAAAAAAGTGTACAAAAATGGAAAATTTTTTATTTTAATGTTTTCACCATCTGTAATTGAGTGTATTCATAGATTACTCATAAAAAATTGTAAACCATTCCGATCAAAATTATGGCGTCGGTATAGCACTACTCGACTGATATACAAATGTGTGGAAATATGCTCTTATGTGAATTTGAATTTTCCAGAAAATTGTCGACAATGACTTAACAAAAAACAAGTAAGAAAATTATAGTCGGTCTAGACCGACCCAATTTGACCGAGATCTATATATACATACGATTATTTAAGTCGATTTCATAGGTGTTATTTTTATGAGGACTATGTCTGAACATGCACCGATTTTTGCCAATTTCAATAGCGTTCATTCTATGGCTGATAGAAGCTTAAATACCAAATTTCATCAAAATATGTTCACATTTGCGACCAGTAGTTCGATTACAAGGTTTATACGGTCGCACAGACGGACAGACGGACGGTCATCGCTAAATCTAAATCGACTCAGAAAGTGATTCTGAGTCGATCGGTATAATAAAAGGTGGGTCTACGTCAAATTTTTCTGGTAGTTACAAACATCAGCACAGAGTCATTATACCCTGACCACATAGTGGTGTAGGGTATAATTATATTCGTTAGAGCTGTATATATAAAGAGAACGCTGCCTTCAAGTTTCAAAGTATTCCGACAGAAATTGAAGCTTGGAGGAACTTGTAGTCGACAAAAAAAAATGTCATTCCGATTAAAATTGTGCTCTGGGCGAAGAACTACTCGGAAAAGATAAGCCAATTTCTATACAAATGCGTGAAAATTTGCTCTTATTTCAAGTTTGATGTAACTTAAAAAAAAAAAATTTCCATTGCAATATAGTCTTCGTAAAACTTCAAAGTATTACGATAATAATTGTGCTGTTGGCGAACTACTAATCGATAAAGCTCGACTACATTCCATAGAAATGTATGAAAATATACACTCCATTGATATTTGGCATCGATTTACAAAAAATTATGAAAAAACACATGGTATATATTTTTGCTCGTTAAAATTGGAAATATGAGTATAATATGCATACCAAATTTCAAAGTAATCTGGCCAAAATTGTGGCTCGGACGAACTACTACTCGAAAAAGATCAGACTCTTTCCGTACAAAAGTGTGAAATCAGATTTGGGTTATGCTTTTTTCTATACCCAAGACTAATTCTCGAAACAAATGGTATGGGATATCGCATAATCAGTCTAGACCGACTATAATTTTCTAACTTGTTCCTTAGATGTTGCTTCTAAAAATTACACGAATCGTTTTATAATGTTTAAACGTGGAAATATTATTGATGGCAAGTGATTAATTGGTATATATAATTTAAATAATTTCTTAACTAGCTTTCGTGAATCTTAACATTTTTATTCTGCCTCGTCTATGCCTTCATATAAACTTCAATCATCTATGTTTCACACATTTAACATACACTTGTTTATGTTATCAATGTTGCGAAAATTCTTTGAATTTTATCGCCATCTCTTCCACACCACCACAAATAACTAAACTGATTTAACTACATATTCAATTGGGCATATACCTAATCATTATTTTACACCATACTTTAATACCGATTAACTTTATTATCGACACTTTATTTTATTTCTGCAACCGGTTCAAATTTCATATAAACTCCCGTGTTCCTTTACGCATACCGTCTTGTAAAGAAGAGTTGAATTTTCTATCGCATACTAAACTACTTGCATAAGACGTAATTTATTTATATCCAACTTTTTTGCATATTGAACAGGTAAAATGCGCTTCTTTCATATTGTAAAATCAGTTTAAAAATTTCTACCTTCTTATTTACTTTGTTTACAAGCAAGCACTACGACAAGCCAGCGAAGAATACACAGCTTCCAAATGACAAATTTTTTGCTGGGTAGTAACATAAGTATATACACATTAAGGGTTTTCACGATGGTGTAAATTAAAGTAGAAAACATAAGAAACGAAGGAATTTTACTAAAAAAGCAAGTACTTATAACCTCCCAACAACAAAATGTGAGCAAAAAGTAACTTTCTTTGAATGTACGCTGATTTTTGTTGACATTTAAAGCGCGGTATCTATAATATTAATAGGCTAGGCGATTTCTTGTTACCGATGTTTTGTTCTACCGTTTTATTCCGACTTTAACCAAACATATATTATTTGAAAGGTATTTCTTTTTAGCTGTTCACCAGACTTACAGATTTAAAATTTTTTCCTTTATCTTGAGTAAATTGCATTTAAAGTTGTTACTAACACATACATAAAATTATACATATGCTATGTGTGTTTTATTAAATTTGTTAATGAGTTTGTTATCTTCATTCACAAAAATAATAAACCAAAAAAGTGTTGGTTTGTGAATTGGCTAAGTTGAGAAATAAAGTTGCCTAGAAATTGCACTCGAATTTCAATCGCTAGAATCTGCTAGTAATATTTGATACAATAAGAACAACAAATTACTTATAATTCTAATATTTCCATGAATAACAAATGTTCAAATGTATAGCAGTTATTACTAACAAGAAAGAAAGTTATGGTTGGTCTAGACCGACTATTCGAAAGGGTTTTCGGTCCAACTTTGCTAGGTCCTAATTGGATGTAGGAAATAAGCATATAAATTTTACGAATTTGTAACCTGCAGATATGAAAATGTTTATATAAGAAAAATCTATAAAATATTTTTGGTTTCTAATAGATTTAATTGAAGATAAGGAAGCTGCTTTATATCGGTACTATGACCAAAAATTATAATACAAATTTTATTTTTGGACTATAAACAAAATCTGATAATCTGGTTAGGGCAATTTAAGTCGATCTGATAAGGAGTTCGATTTTTTCCAATTTCAATACCGATTTTCATATGGCCAATAAAAGCTTACGTACGGAATGGCACAAAAATTGCGACCTGTAGTTACAGGTTTACTTGACACACATATGGATGAAATCGTTAAATCGACTCATTGAGTGATGATTCTGTATCGATCGGTATAATCAAATGTGGTGTATATTTAAAATGTTGTAGGTAGTTACAACGGAGGGTACAAGTTGTAAAATTAATCAAAGTAATTTTAAAATCATCATGAAAACCCTTATTATTACAACTTGTATGTACGTCAGTGTATTTAAATTAAAACATTTAACAACATCGTTTACATATTATTAGGTTTTTCATGTAAACATTATGTCAGTATGTTAAGGTTTAGCGCATAGAGGGAGGTGTAAAAATTGGAAACGGAATCGGATACGTGCGAGTGTTCATAAATAAATACGAGTATATACCGTGTGTTATATATGTGTGTTTACTATAAATGTGTGTGTCCATTGTTATTGTTGTTGCTGGTAAACATTTTATGTTTATTGATAGTTAATTTATTATTTCAGTAATTGAAATTTGATTGAATTTAATTACAAAGCTATACATTATCTTATCTTATACAACAATAATAGAAACAGCAACAACATTATTTACAACAACGATATTTTGAAGTTAATATAGACAAATTTATAACGATATTTAGATAATTAGAATATATTCATTGTGACATTCTCTAACTAAAGTGTTTATATTTTAATACATAATTTTAGCTGTCGTAGAAGAACCTGAATTCACAGAATATATTGAAAATGTTACTGTACCTTCTGGACGCAATATTAAATTGGCCTGTTCAGTGAAAAACTTGGGATCCTACAAGGTAAGAAAATCTTAGTTCAATTGTTCTAAATACCCAACATAATACATTATTACTTTTGGCCACTAATTTAACCACACACATGCAAATATATTTAGGCTTTATTAACCATTATCGAATCACATCATCACAAACTGCTACCAAGTTGCAACTTGTGCCAATATCGTGCTTATTTAACAAGTGCTTTTAGTAAACAAAATATAAAATTTAATTTTTTTTTAATTTTCTTCGAAAAGTTCTTCAGAATTAAATGCCATATAAAACAATTTAAAGTCCAATTTTTAAATTATTTAATTATAGTGCATTAGTATTAGTATCATGAACGTATTCTATAACCCTGAAATTCTTGGATAATTCTTGAACTAGATGATTCAAATATAAAACTATTCAAGGCTCTTATAAAATATGATTTATGAATGAAAAAATAAAATTTCCTAAAATTTACACTCGAATTTCGAGGGCTGGGCTCTGTTAGTTATTATAATTATTTGTATATATTTACAATTTAATACTGTATGATACCAAAAACTTTTAAATGATATCAATGATACACAATATTCAATAAATAATATAAATATCCAGATCTTGGCATCATCGTCGACGTCATTCTTGCAACAAATTAATTTTACGCCTCAATGATAAATATAAATGTGACAACCACATACAAACCGACAAATATAAAAGGGAGATATTAATAATATAAGCTACCTTACAAAATTTCTTTGTAAACCGCTGATATTACTCACAAATAAACATGCATGACTGACTTACCAGACAGTTTTTTCATATTCCTGTTATTTGTGGTTAAATGTTTTAAAGTGTTCAATGAAACAAAATATATTAAAAAAAAAGCCAACACCTAAAAGGACGTGTTTTATTACAAAAAAAAATATGTATTCGTTCCAAAAATACAGCTATAAGTCATACATACATACTCATTTGGGTGCCAACAATAGCAGCATATACGAAATGATTCTAGGACCTGTGATTTTGGTCAAAGAACTAATCCTAGGATTGTCACAATCGACCAATTTACCCAGACTACGACATCACATGTGAAAGTGACAGGTCCTAGGACAGGTTCGTATAACTTGTCATGTAGGTTTTTTTACCCTATAACATTCTGTGCTCAGGGTATATTGAGTTATAGCTGGTGCTTGGGAACCAAGATATTTGTACTAGACCGATCGACTCAGAATCATATTCTGTGTCGATTTAACGTTTGTCTTTCCGTCTGTCTGTCGTCTATCTGTGTGTCAATATAAACTTTGCAATCAAACTACAGGTCAAAAACATAATGTGAAACAAGTAAACATTAATAGCCGCCAATACGATTCAGAAGAGACATCGGAATATTATTATTAATACCGGAAAATTTAAATTTATGAAATGTTGTAACTATCCAAAAACAATTATATAAATTCATTAAACAATAGTTACACATATCAAATATGCCATAACATATACCATCGGCACAATATCGAGAACATGAAAACTAAAAAAAAAATATATATATATTTCTCGTACAGTCCATTGGAACCCTAATACTCACACGTAGACACAACAGACAGTCATTTACACTCCCATACATTGTAACTCACATCTTGGCATTATTAAAAACCATATTAAAGGATTCACTGCGGAATTTAACAGCATTCATCAGTGCAATCATCATTGCTGCAGTAATTGTGCACATTAAGAGCGGGTACAACAGAAACTCAAGCCACATTTAATACTGACAGTAATCGAAATTGGTGCAAATAAATCCACATGTTCATCCCTTCACTTTCATAAAAATAAGTATAACAAAAACCAAGTAGCATCAAACAATCACAATCAATGCCTTCACGTGCAATACAATCACACATGTGGATAGAAAAATAGGTGTGCGATTTTTTTTAATTCAACAGAAATCTGTTAATCTAACTCCCATAAAGAACAATTTAAACTTTTACATCTGGCATCACTGTCTAAAATTAAAATTAACAAATGCAGAGAAGATTTTTAGCTTTAGTAGCAGTTTAATGTGAAATAGGTGCGTTTTATTTAAAGTTATGAAAACAAAAGTTTTTTGTGAGAAATTATCTCAATTGGAAACAAATGTAAAATTACATTTTATTTAAAACAATTATGGGTGGGTCGTGGACATAACTGCAGTGAAGAAGAAAGATGATTAGTTCATCAGTTGCGAAAGCAAGGAAAAACTTATAAATGTATTGCTGTATCGTTAGAACGGTCAGAAAACTGCGTTACAAATGCCTTAAAACCAGAAAAAAAATATTAAAAGACGCGGAGCTGATAAAAAAACCTCTGCAGTATCTGATAATTGCATTGTAACTTTAGCTAAACGAGACCCTTTCAAAACCTCTAAAGTAATTTCAAATTGGGAACGGTCCGACGAAGATTGGTGGCTGAAAAATTACCTGGTAGAATACCTCGGAAAGTTCCTTTGCTCAGACAGGCTAATTTAAAGAAGAGGAAAAACTTTGCCGTGGTTCATAAAGTTCGAAATATGAAGTGGCGAAATATCCTATGGAGCGACGAAACGAAATTCAATTTGTTTGGTAACGACGCGGAAATAAATGTACGTCGACCGAAAGGAAAAAAATTCCATACATGATTTACCAAAAAAACTATTAAACATACAGGAGGAAATGTCATGGTTTGAGGCTGTTTTTCATAGGAGGGAGTAGGTCCGATACATCTATTAAAAACACAATGGATAGACTTGTATATAAGGAGTTGTTGGAAACAGTTATGCCACCATATGCTGAGGAAAATATGCCACCAGTATTGAAATTTCAACAAGATAATGACGCAAAGTACTCATCAAAATTGGTGAGTGCGTGGTTCTGGGAACATAATTTGAACATTTTTGAGTCCCATAGAGAATGTTTGGCGTGAACTCAAGCGACAACTTGTTAAACTTTCCTGCAGTAATAATAAAAAAGAATTATGGGAAAAAATTCAAAAAGCTTGGTACAATATTCCGGTAGAGACTTGTCGTAAGCCAATTTCATCCATTTATAAGAGAATCACTGTCCTGTCCTTAAAAATGTTGGTGGAAATACCGGCTATTAACTGCCCGATTTGATGATTATTCAAAACACTGCCTTTCATGCACAAATCGTTCTGTCATTTTTAAGTTTTCTGATATACACCTATTTTACTGATCACATAATTATCTATGAATTTCTGGATTTTACGTTATTTTAAGTTTTTTTTTAGTTCAACCTTAAATCTAAAATAATTTTTTTTCTAATTTATCATTATAATTTAATCTGAAACATGAATTAAAATTAAGAAAATATAAAAACCATACACTCCTTCAAAGAAAAAAAAAACACCTATTTTTCTGTCCACGTGTGTATTTATATGGCACAACATTATGCAAAAAATTATAGAAAATAAGTACGAAAGTAATATTCGGTCTAGACCGACTATGCGATACGCAATACAATCGACTACGGGCCTTAATAAATGCGATAATAAATGGTCGCAATAACTGGAATTTTTGTTACGAAATTTCAGAGATAAGGTCGAAAAATAAACCGATTAAGAGCATATTTAGTTATTGGAGCCGATCAAAGCTTGCATGCCAAATTTTATTGAAATATCTTTCCATTTGCAACCTAAACTTTGATTAGAAGGTTTAAATAGACACACAAGCGGACAGACAAGCGATGACAGAGGGACGGTCATTGTTAAGTCTACTGAGGAAGTGATTCTGAGTGAAAGTATTCTTTGTAGTTACAAACATCATTACAAAATCATTATATACTGACCGCTAATTGATATAGGGAATAAAATAAGTAGCATAGTTTGTATATTAGTTCACTTTTTATTTATTAATGCCATTTTACTGTCAGTTTTTTTTTTCTTTTTTGTGGTTGTCTGTTTTTTAAATGCGTATGTCGAATTAATGGTACTTTTTTAACTTTTCAGTATTTGCTATTTGTTTATTTCGTTTAGTTTTAGTTTTTTTCGTATACAGCTGAGATCAAGAAGAAGGTGTTTAGACAAAAATATAGATCAATTTTTGAGAAAACATTGCGCAAAGCATATGGGGTGGAATGGTTTCACAAATTTACAAACAGCTTTGACAGACTCTTTCTTGTCATAGAAATCAAATTTAAAATTATCACGAATAAATTTAACGCCATCACTCTGATATGTTTTAGTATACGGTGTATTAACATGCTTCAAATTTAGAAAGAATAACAATTCAATAAGAATGGTAAACAAATGTACAACGTAAAATGAATCAATTTGACGAAAACCCTTGTGCGAAATTAGGACCTTTCGGAATATTTACTCAATGTATTGTGGAATACTTTTCTTAACGGAAAATGTTAAACTACATAAAATTTAGGTATAGAAAGTTCTTTTGCTGCAGGTATAATATTAATGATTGTTCTGTTTCCTTGGTTTATTCAGTTTTTAAAAACGCCTCCATTATATTTTTTACTTTTCTATTTAAATACTTACAGACTTCAAATGCTCAATAAATTTATAATTAATTTAAAACACATTTACTTCGGTATATAGAAACTTGCATAACCCAATATTTTGCTTTGTTAGCTATATTTGTTTTGTTTGTTAATAACAACATTTAATATGACGTATTGTTCAAGTACATGTGTTGTTGTTTTGTTATACTTCATCACCGACATCATCATCACAATCGAATCACAAAGGGATTTTAAATGAACAAAACTGTGTAAAGCCTTACGAAGCCTTCGTTTAACATGGCTATTGATCTACTAAATGGCTAGTAAACTAACAACTTAGGGCTTTTGTTATACAATATGTTACTGTTTTGTTTGAAAAAATAAAAAAAACAACTGCCAACTTTCATTTCATTTTTGATTTTTTCTTTCTTTTTTTTTTTTTTTTTTTGATAAAGTTCAATATGCAAATTAAAAAGAAAAAAACAATACAAACAAATAGGCTGCAAATAAAAAAAAAAACAACATAAAAACTTGGTCTTGTAAATAGTGCGACCAAACGAACATGTTTGTTAAAGGAAACGGAAGTGGCTGAAGTATAACAAAACAATAGCCAGGAAATCACTGTTGTTATAGATGTCTCCGGATAAAATATGTGACATTTAATTTAAATATTTGCTTTTTTTATTAAAGAATCAATTAAAATATATTAAACTTTAAATAGAATTAAATAAAAAAAACATATCAGTAAAAGCTAAACTGTTTAAACACAATTATTATTTTCAAAACTGAGCTAAAACGTTAGTTTTCTAAAAAATATTTATCAGTTGGCAAACATAATAGAAGTATGAAACATTGTTTTTATACACTTTATCGACTCGTATAGCACTTACATAAGATGTTTCACCTTGTAAAAGTAGAGAATATATTCTAGCCAAAGGTGTTGTTTTTTTTTCGTTTTGTTGTGCTATAAGTAACAACACACAATTTGATAAATGACTCTATGAACAGCAAAATGTCACTGCGTTTCTCCACAACCACTCGTACATACATCCACTCAACTGACGAGTGCCTGTAGTCAAGGTATTCAAGGAGTAGTAGACCGTTTAAGTGAAGCACTTTTTCTTGATGACACATTCAAACAACTTATAAAATATGCAAATAACGTTTTCTGTATAGAAGACAATATAAAAAATGGTAAAAAAACAACATACTTTTTCATCATATGTGGTAAACGATATGTAATTTAGGCAATTTGTCAAAGGAAACAACAAAATTTAAGTGGAAATATTTAATGAAAACCCACTACTTATTATACTGTTCTACAAATATTTGTAAGATATCGTCAAAAGAAAATATTGAGGCAATATCTTCCAATCAATTTTAGCCAATTCGCAATTCAACACTTTTTAAATAAAATTCATTAAATTTAATTATAAATATTTGTTGAATACACAGAAGATTTCTAAATGGGTTTGTTAATAAATAATTTTAAAGGAGCCTAAAGGTATGCTAATGAATTTTAGCCAATTCATAATTCAACACAGGGCTTTTATATGTGTTTTATGTATATGTTAGTAGCAACTGTAAAAAAATCTGTAAATCTGGTGGACAGCTAAAAAGAAATACCTTTCAAATGAGGTATATTTGGTCAGAATCAGTTATTAACTATAATTTTTATATCGGTCACAAGAAATCGCCTTCTCTATTAATATTATAGATTTTCAAGATTTAGTAAAAACCTAATACAGCGATGCCAATTTTTGTTCTTCTATTATTGTTTATTTTTCAGCAAAGACTGATTTAAAATTATATAGAAGTAATAATTATTTATATTTGTGTTGATTATTTTTATTTTGCTTTCCAAACCAATCATCACAACTTAAAAAAACATTGTTCAAAAGCTCAATCTCAATTTCGAATACCGATAAAATAAATATAGCATCATGTGCTGCAGGTGCTTTTCTTGCTATAGTGAGCAAAAATGTTAAATTGTTAAAGAATAATAACGAGGACAGACTTATTAACTGTGCATTGTGTTGAGACTTGCCAAAGCGCGGGGTAAATCCCCAAACTTATATGACGAAATGTGTAGGACATGTTTTTCATTATGTGCCCAAACTTTTAAAACAACAAATTTTGTTCGAAATTTAAAATTTGGATATTATTAATAATAACAAATTGCCCAATACTTGTTACTTCCTTTTAGTTTTGTAGATTTCGAAACTGAATTTCGAAGAGAATGACAAAATTAATAAATGGGTCATTCAGAAATCGTGTACGCATTTAACCATATCCTCTATAAATATTTTTAAATACTTAAAAATACTTTAAAATTTTCTATTCCAAAATGTATAAATTTAGTAAGATCACAAACAAAGTTTGCAATAACCCAAAATTTTCTGTCAAAGTTCAAACAAAAACCATTTCAATGGTCATTTCCAAAACGCGGTAGAATAAGCTGCCATCGGATATAAAGTTCCATCAAATTTGTTGGAGTTTTGGCCGAAAATCTAAAACTTTCAATATGCAGTCGGTACATATCACTTCAAAGAACTTGCTCAGTCTGTTCTTAACACGATTTGTGTTCCAACAAGCAACGCATATTGAACGGCAATTTTATATTATGAACTTGACAAATAAAATGCTATACAATTTCAAAAATTATGTATAATATCATTGAATCTCAACAATGATCTCTAAAAGTACTTTAATAATACCATAAAACTAATTAAAAATTATAAATATAATTCTTTTTTCATTTTTGGTATATTTGGGGATATTAGATTTTTTCTGATTATGCTATGCAACAGACCATTTTATAATACCGAGAGAAGGTGGTTGTCACAATGGTGACGCGTTTATAAGTTATCTGGTATCAACTGCAAGCTGAACATAAGACCTTTATCGATGTGAAATTCAAAATTGATGGATTCATTAGTATTCTGCGTTTGTTAAAAAATAATTTTGCAGAAAAAAAATTCACCCGTTTTATTATTAGAAAAAATGTGAGATTATTTTGCTTTGGTGGTTATAATGGAGGATTTGGTTAAGTTAGCTTATGGATTCAATGAGAGATTTTTAAATTTAAAAGATTTCCATTTCCTATGCATGATCACATAAACGATGTTAGTAGATATAACTAAAGAATATATTCAGTATCAAGGAAAGTTTTTTAAATTGTAAAATGGTGAATCTGTTAAAAAAATATTCGATATAAAAATACAGTGGTATGACTATGGAATATGGACACCTTTGAAGTGTTGAAGTGGGAGTTTGTTACAAAAAAGTTTGATGATTCATGATGATTTAACTGATTTAGTTTCAATGTCAAAATTTTAATATTCTTAGTTATTGTTAATATTAACAAAAATTTGTCTTACGAAACATCATCACCCTCATCATCATACTTTTGAATTCTATTAAATATTTTTCACTTAATATGACGTAGCATATTAAATATACAAGATTTCAATACACCCATACTGATAAACATTCGCTGAACATAATGTTACATCCATCCCTTCACACATAGCAATGCAATATACATACATACATGTATGTACATACATATGTGAATATAAATTTTCCATTTTGTCATCTTATAATACATTACATTAACATGAACATGAATATTTTCCAAACATGGAGCATACATAATAAACATCAAGGCAATAAAATTTCCATATTGTCAAGTTAGTCATTTACTTAAATGTTTGATTTGTCATTTATCATTTTGTTGTTGTTTTTTGTTTCCTTTAATAAAAAAAGAAGTGATTCTGTGTATCTAAAATGAAAATTTTAAGCTTAATAAAATGATTTCTACCATGCTCGAACATTTTTTTTATTAGAAGGAGAGAAAAATGAGTGAAGCATCTGCGTCCATATATTTGAAGTGCTTAACGTTTTTTTTTTTTTTTTAACTCAAAAGATGTTACTCCATCATTAAGTTAATGTGTCCATTCAAAATAATGTCAATTATTGTAATATTGTAAAAAAAATTTAAGTAACTAAAAATGAGAATTAGGGATAAATAGTTTAAAGGGGAGTGCATTCGGCAGCACTGCCTATATCTGAATTTAAGAAACCTTATCATTTATCGATCGTCGCTTATACCACCGCTCAATTCAAAGTTCTTAAAGAGAAAAACTACTCTTTAAGCTACCGAAACCAATTCATTAATGTCTATAATATTAATAGATAAGGCGATTTCCTGTGACATCTCCTAAGCTCTGAGTTACCAACCGATTTTGACAAAAAAAACTATACCATTTGAAATGTATTTATTTCTTTACAGATGTGCACCATTGGTACATTTTTTTTTAGTAATAATCAAAATAATTGCTACTAACTCATACATATAACACATATTTTAGCTTCAAGTAAAAAACTATACAATGCTGTGTGTGTGCTTATGAATTGGCTAAAATGGATTAGCGTACCTTTAGGCTCATATAATATTATCTATTAACAAACCCATTTATATATCTTCTGTGTGTTCGACAAATATTTATAATGAAATTTAATGAATTTTATTCACAATTTAATGAATTTTATTTAAATATTCATAGATTTTTTATATATAGATTAAAAAACATTGAAAAAATTTGAATGAAACAATTAAATTTCTTTGATTTTGCGCTCGAATTTCCTGTCCAGGGCTCTGCTAGTATGTATTTAGTATGCGACTATGTATAACATTTCCAATTGTATTGCAGAAACAATCAAATGTTTTCTAAAAATTATAAGATGGAAACACAAGTCAACTATTTTATTTTAATTTTACCTTCATCGATTACAAATTTCTACAATAAATTAAATAGTTTTATAAATGATATAATATAAGAGTATTTTATAAGTAAAATTTATAAAATAATTAGAAGCCATTAAAAAAAATTTTCTGTATACAAATCTTATAAGATCAGTAATCGGGCCTCAGAAGTGAAACTGTGCAAGGTTAAGCTACTGCTGGTTACAAATGAAAAATGATAAAAAAAAAAAGAAAAACTTCATCTCATCAGCGGTTATATTTCAATACGCTCTGTACGTGATAAAGAAATTATTTAAAAAGTATTTTCCTATGTATAAAATATAATAAAGTGTTTATACTTATCTACATACGTTACTCTTCTTTATAACTATACGAACCGACAGATGCATGAATAGATAGATGGTGGGCTGACTGTAAAAGAAAATTTAGTATTCATAACATCACACAATCCCATAAACATGTAAAGAAAACCTATATATTCATATCATATTGTATATACATAGGTACATAAGGAAGTATTAAACTACACGATTTAGAGATGGCTAAATTTTAAAATTTTTCGAATCAAAAGTTTGGTCACTGCAATTTTGTTATGGAAATATAGAAAATAAGTTTTTAAAATCGGAGTATGTTTGATGAATTTTATAAGAGGTATGTTTTCTAGGATTTTAATGATATCTTCATTTTATTGCATTTTCACATTAATTTTTTTTTATTGTGTCAACCTCATCAAACCACAAATTATGAAATTTTCATTAAAAGCAAATTATGTTGTTATAACTTTGCAGTACCTTTTACCGTAAAATATTTCTCTGCATCAGGTGTACCGGAGCTTTTTAATCCGGCACACTCTTTTGTACATACATACACAATCGTACATGTGTAGTATGAATATGTTCTGCAGCGTGTGCTTCAAAATTTTAAGTGAGAAAACATGTTAGCAAGTGTAATAAGAAGATCACGGGTTCCCTTCAAACATTGTATCATCTTAAGTATATGTATGTATGACGGTATATAAAACAGTTTTGTAGCAAATAAAATATGCCATAAAACTCTTGTAGTATTTTAGTGCAACAATTGTTCCGTTTCATTCATACCCTCAAATATTTAGGAATGATTGTACTCTAACATTTAATATAGCTATAAATATGTGTACCACCTATTCGAAAAAAAAAATGTGGAAAATATTAAAGTTTCATTTCTACTTTTCGGTCTAGTTTTGAATTAGCTAAAATATAAGACATGTTGCCTTGCCTTTAATACAATGAAAACGGCTCCAGAATACAAAACAATACCACTACATGAAATCATTTTTGTGTTGTGTCGAAAATGCAACAACAAGTTCTTACGAACCAAGTTTTTTGTGCAAAGTTTTAGAAAAAATAACAAGAAACAAGTTGCACGTATATGAATGGCTTAGTATGCTTATTCTTTATGCAGTTATTTATTTTTTTTCCTTTTTTATACCCTATACCACTGTGTGGTTTGGGTATAATGATTTTGTGCTGCTGTTTGTAACAACCAAAAATATTTGACCTAGACCCATCTTTAATTATACCGATCGGATCAGAATCACTTTCTGAGTTGATTTAACAATGTCCGTCCGTCCGTCCGTCTGTGTGTCCATGTAAAGCTTGTAATCAAACTGCAGGTCGCAAATATGAAGATATTTTGATGAAATTTGGTATGTAAGCTTTTATGTACCATGGGATGAACGCTATTGAAATTGGTGAGAATCGGTCCATGTTCAGACCTAGCCCCCATACAAATTACCCCTATGATATCGACATAAATTGCCATAAGATCCAAATTGTCATATAGATCTTACTCAAATTGGGTTTTGTATGCGTTCATTACGTCCATTAATGAGTAGTCCAAAAATGATACCTTTGGCCCCATATAGAGCTGCTTCCCGATCTTCACTTAAATCTATTAAAAAACAAAAATATTGCACTGATTCTTCTCAGATTTTGTTTGTATATATTTTTGCAAAATACAGGAGACTTTAGCAAACATAATCAGGATCAGTCCATTTTTGGACCTAGTCCCCATATAGATATAGCATCCGATATGAACTTTTTCATATCTTCAGCCAAAAAAATTAATAAAAATCAGACTCAAATTTGGTTTTTGCTTATTTTCTATGTCCAGTTAGTTGGGCCTAAGGGATAGGGCATGGTATAGGGTATCGTATAGTCGGTCTAGACCGACTATAATTTTCTTACTTGTTTATACTGGTGTATCGTTTGTATTCCCATTAGTGGCAATGCCTGCTTCAAACTCTTCTCACACATTTGTTCATTGTATTGCGTTGTGTTTTTTAAAGTGGTTGGTGTGTTATCAACATTTCAGGTTTTTTTCCTTAAATTTTAATACGGACTGATAGTGTGTTTTAATGCTTTAACAAAATTTAAAACAATATACAAAATATTGTACATCTACCAATGTACAGCTTCAATATTACGATTTTTATAAAAAAAAAAAAATACATATATAAATCAGGACCTTATTAGCGACCACTATAGAGAATACAAACTGATATTGGGTGCATTCTGCGAAGACAACAGTGATCAAACCAACCACTTACTTTCTCTGAATGTATCAAATATCATTAGAGCGTCTGTTTTCTTTTTGTCAATTGTGTTTATTCGTCATATCAACTCTGTTCTAGTATATTTCAAACCTAAATTTAAAATAATAAAATATTAACTAAAAATGATAAGAAGAATTAACTAAGCTGAATTATTTTTTTCTTCTAATAAATTATTAAGCTATTTATTACTTTTCATAATTTATTTAAGGTTTATTGCATTTAGCAAATTTTATATAGCAAAAAATTTAAAAAAAAAATAGAAAAAACGTAAGAAAATGTATTTGTACATTGCAAGTATTAATACAAAAAAATTAAATTTTTATTACAGCCACTCCAAGCAAAAAATTTTCTTTAAATACAAATAGTGTTCTAATGGGCATATGTTGCACATTTAAAAATAAAAAAGGAATCTGGAATTCCTTTAGTAATCCAAAAAATTGCGTAGAAACATTATTGATAAACAATCCAAACTCGGACAGACGGTAACGCAACCCTGCGTAACTTTTTATCCATCTTTCCTGAGTACATTTAAAATACCTAGGAGTAATCCCGAATTCTCAATGAAATCCAATTAGGATCTATCGACAAAGAGGACAAACTTGTGTTGAAGTTAGAAAACTAGTTATTAAACATGCCAAAGGGGGAAAAAGTGTGGGTGTAATCTGGAAGTTGGTTGACTAAATATTTACGATATTATAAATCGATTTAAAACCTGTAAAATGGTGCAAAACAAACCAAAAACGTCCACAACAAAACTTTTCCTGAAGCAGAAGGTTTTATTTTATGAAAAGTGAAAGCTTCAAAACTTGCTTTTAAAGCTGTAACCCTTTCAAACCCTTTTTTTGAAGAGGACAAAATCTCAACAAAAAGGTTTTGGAACATATGGATTTCAACAAGGCTGAGTTAAAACAAAAGATCATATTTATTTAATGTAGTTCCACTTTTTCGCCAAACTAACTTTTATTATTTAATGCCCAAAATGCAAAACTTGCTTTAATCTGTAAGTAAAACAGGTTCCAAAAATTCTGGAATCTTATCTACATACCCCTTTGCAAAGTTAAAATGTTTTTTCTATTGATATCGGAGTTGAATGGCTTCGAACTGTTGCAGGCCATTATAGTCAATTTTTTTTAATATTTTGCAAACGGTGTCCTCATGAATATATTTGCCGAAGGATTCATTGATTTTATAATTAATTTAGGAAGCAGTTATACTTTGTTCGGAGGGTCGCCCAGAACTGGGTTTTGACAAAATTGTATTCGTGGATTTATAGATTTGAACGAAGAACTGCACTGTGAAGTGGCTTCTACATGTGATCCGAGCTATTTCACGAATAGATTCACCTCATTTATAAGCTTTAGGGCCATTATTACAACTTGCCAATAGCTAAAGTTAGGATGTTATCAGGCAGATTATTAGTTTTTCGTTATTACAACTAAACTTTAAGCTAAAAGTGACCGATAAGCTAAAGGGAAGATATTGTTGCCTTTAACTTTTAACGTGAGGCTTATGTATTTAATGTTGCCACATTTTCTGATCTTTGAAGAAGAAATTCACACCAATTTAGTTTTGGAAATAAATTTATTAGCATATACTTAAATATATGCTAGTATATTAGTTAAAAAGTTTTATTACACATTTACAACAATTATGCAACTTAAGGTGCTATTACACGATGTGTTTTTTACATATGTACTGTCACTTTTTTTATCCATATGAAATTGCTCATGTCTGTCAAAATTGTCTTTTTACATACGATTCATAATTTCTGCTATCACACGTGCATATGTATTTCCGTATGACATAACCTCTAAATGTAAGCAACAGCTGATTTAATTTGTGAATTTACAAAAATTTATTGTTAAAAAAAAGTTATATATTTTTTAATTGTTAATTAATATTAAACAATTTATTTTTCTTTCAATATTAATCTTTATAATTTACTCTGTTTTTCTTTCGCCACAAGCAGTGTTGTATTTTCATATGATTGTCATGCAAAAAAAGAACCTGTTCTAATTGAAAAATCTACATGTGACTTTCCTCATGTATTGTACATAAACAATGTTTCATATGTATCAACGATGTGTACAACTTTTGTTGTGGGAAAATTTGACAGTACATATGTAAAAAACACATCATGTAATAGCACCTTTACAATAAAGGTTTTTAGTTTTTATTCTATTGTTTGCTTGCGAACAAATAAAGGAACGTTGCCACTACGTATTTTATAAAGCAATTCATTTGGTAATCGGTGTTTGCTTTGGTGTTGCTAAAACATCAAAAATATTAATTTTATTTTACTGGGAAGTTGTAATAACGAAAAAAGTTAAAGGTAACTTTATTGCTCACTTTAGCTAAAGTTACCTTTAACTAACATTTACTTTAAAGGTAAGTTGTAATAGTGGCCCTTAGTCTTCTGCCAAAATAAATTCGATTTAATAGACCTGTAAAGTCATTGCATTATTCGTGGGATTCTCTTAATTGTAAATGTACGAATACTTTTTCTGGCACATATAGTTGCCATACTGCGTTTTCTGCGTTATAAACAAAAAAAATATAAATAGAAAAGTTCCGTAAGTTTTTAAAAAACAAATAAAATTCCATTGTCAGTGGTAAAAGTTCGTAGTTCAAAATATTTTATTAAATTTTTAATTAATATTTAAAATGCTCATCTTCAAGTATACGGATACTTTTTCCAGCAGTTGTACTTCCGGACTGGATAGGGATATAAACATATTGCTGATCTTCTTCAATGGTTGTCAATGTGATAATTGACAATGGAGAAATCAAAGATATTAACATTCCTGTCGACATTCCTGTCAGTCTTGCAGTAGATAATTGAGAATTTGGTGAGTTAAAGGCAAGTCATC
The DNA here is from genome assembly GCA_963682025.1 of Cordilura impudica. Classification (NCBI taxonomy): domain Eukaryota; kingdom Metazoa; phylum Arthropoda; class Insecta; order Diptera; family Scathophagidae; genus Cordilura; species Cordilura impudica. The sequence goes on from OY821518.1 coordinate 307,215,699, forward strand.
TGAACGAAGAGCCAGCCAGATATCTTATTATGATATCTAATTTATTTCAATATACTTGTAGCTACATATATATGTATATGTTTTATAAAAATTTAGTTTATTAACCGAAATTATTAAAATATTTACAAAATTAGAAGTATTGAGACAAAATTAAAAACCGAACTGACTTCATTGAAAATAACAAAACGAATATTTTTTAAAAGAATTAAATTGATAGTTTGATTAAAATAATAATAATAATGTAAAGTAGAAATGAGTATAGTATATAATGTCATTCCCACACTCGGCCATCCTACATAACATCCGACCCGGATGTTTTATTCATCATGCCACTCTACTCCAAGGTTTCATGTGGTCTGCACTTGTTGATGTCGTACCTGGTCCTTCATGATCACCAATTTTCTTAACGTCATATCGATTATTGCCTTTACACTTAACAACTTCATACGGTCCATGGTTTTTTGGTCGAAGTTTCATACCACTGCCAAATTGTGTATGCGCAATGGACACCAGGTCACCAACTTGATACTGCACTGCTGCCTTCCGTTTCATATTAAAAGTTGCTTTATTTTCTTTTTGTATAACTGTTATTTGTTGTTTTGCCTTGCGTCTTTGTTCTTCTCGCTCTCGATGAAATTGAGTTGCGACTTCGCCTTCAATGATTTCGGCAATGGTCATATCTTCCTTTGTATTCATGGTAACATCAATCATTAACTCGAATGGAGATGTATATATCGAACGGTGAGTTGTTTTGTTAAGATACTGCTGTACTAGACTAACATGTTGATACCACTTTTGGGGCTCATCTACGGATAATTTAGAAAGAACAGGAACAATAGTTCTGTGGACTCGTTCGAATTGACCATTACCTCTTGGAACGCCCGTTGTTATTAATACCAAATCAATGTTTTCCGTTCTGCAATGCTCTTGAAATAATTCCGCTATTAAAGCAGTGCCTCTGTCTGAAATTATACGCAATTGTTTCGACAGAAGTGGTGTATTTAGTCGGAAAAATCCATACAAATTTGGTAAAAGAATCCACAATCGTCAATAAGTGTTTATAATTTTTGTTTGTTGATGGCATGGGTCCTAAGTGATCCATATGCCAAGTCTCTAACGGTACATCTCCTTTTGGTATTGGATGTAAAAAACCTTCTTGCTTACCTGTTTTCTTCTCAGCTAAGATACATGGAACACAGTTTTGCACAACACTCTCAATTACAGCTTTCAGCTTCGAAATATAAAACTCTTTCTTTAATAACATCTTTTTTCTGCTTGAAGTGACCTTGGTCATGAGCCTTTTTAACAATACCATATTTCATTGCTTTTGGTACAACAATTACATTTTCGTTGTAATTCTTGCACAAGAGTCCGTTCTGCATCACATAGTTGTCGTAGGCGCGTTCACTTATTATTTCGATAACTGCTTTTATGTGTTCATCGTTTGACTGTGCTGTTTTAATACTGCTTATCAAACTCGCCTCTTGAATCAAATATATTCTACTTAAAGCGCCTACATGCTTCATTTTGTCACCTGCGCGGTGCACAATCGTATTCTTGTAACATTAGTGTCCATCGAGATATTTGCGGCACATCTTTCTTTCTCATTGTCGCTTCGAATGCCTTGCAATCCGTAATAATTTTAAATCGATGTCCGAGTAAATATACTCGAAATTTCTGCACAGCTTTGATGACAGCTAATACTTCTAGTTCGTAGCTGTGACACTTCTGTTCGGCTTCTGATGTCTTGATACTAAGATAACGAACTAGATGTACATAGCTTCCCATCGTCATAGTCGCGTTGCATAAGTATTGCTGCAAATGCCCATTTAGATGCGTCAGTATGTAGTTCAGTTTCAGCACCTTGCCGAAAGATAAATAATATTTTTTAGAAGTTCAAAAGAACGACGCTGTTCTTCCCCAAATTGAAAATGCACGTTCTTTCGAAGAAGGTCACTTAATGGTCTTGCAATTAAGGCAAAGTCTTGAATAAACTTACGAATATATCCGGCCAAACCAAGGAATTGCTGTACCTCCTTTTCTGTTTTTGGTTCTGGATAGATTCGAACGTCTTTTGTTTTCAGCGGTGATGGTTTCATTCGACTGTTTTCTATGCCTTTTAACATGAGCGAGTTGAATATTGTATTGATAAATCGTTGAAAGACTGCTGGACTAGTACATAATCCAAACGGAACCTTAAGAAATTCATACTGACCTACTGGTGTGACGAATGATGTGTACGTTCGGCTTTCTTCTTCAACTTGTACGTGAAAAATCCGTTAGCCAAATCGAGTGTGCTGAAAACTTTACTATTCTGCAACATATCGATCTGGTCCTCTATAACCGGCATCGGGTATTTGTCTTTGATTATATTCTGAATGAGCTGTCGATAGTCAACACACAACCGTTTCGTTCCGTCTTTTTTCTTTACAAGCACATTGGACTAGCATATTCTGAGATACCCGGTCGAATAATTTCATCTGCTAACCAAGCATGAATCTGCTTTTCTACTTCTGCTTTTTCAACTTGAGGTAATCGCCGCGGACGCTGAGCCACCGGAATATCATCAGAAAGAACTATTTTCATACTCACTGGTGACTTCTTAATTGATTGTGGTTTGTATTCGCCGACTATTTTCTTGACCTCATCCCGTATAGATTTGCTCTGTATGTGCTCAGTATCTGGTAATAGGCTTTCTTCATTTGAAATAAACAAGCATTTTGATTGTTTAGCTATTTCATCTGACACTTCATCATTAGTTACTGTTGCTGCTCTAGTCATTTTTACACCTTCTTGTGAAAAACTTACGATAGCTTGATTAGTCAAATTCGTTCCTATTATTAAATCAATACTCACTTATTCGTTCGGCAGGATATTGCATTGTCCAATTAGCTCACATTCGTCTGCTAGGACTTTGACATCAAATACGCCAAGTGTGTTTGTATATGTTGATCCAATGCCACATACCATCATATCTGATTTTGAATATTCACCAAATCTTTTAGCAGTCTTTCGTATTGTTGTAATCTAGCTTCCGCTGTCTATCAGTGCCTCCATTTCAATGCCGTTGATGTTGACAGTTTTATGCAATCTTTTACAGTCAAGTATATGCATATTAGACTGAGATTTGAGGCACTCCTCGGACTTACCACAGCTGTTGGACTTGTGACGAAGCTCGTTACATTTAAAGCATTTAGGTCCTCAGTTTTTGTTAGGGCAGCTCTCTGAAACATGTGTTTCTTCGCCACAATTGAAACAGTATTTCTTGTCACTAAAGTTGTTTCTAGTCTTGTTTCTTTTATGGTTTGATTTCGATTCATATAAAAAAGCTTTGTTATGTTGTGAGCCTTTTATTCCATCAACAATATAACTGATCATAGCGTTCGTGTCGATTTTTGCCTGAGCACCAATATCGAGCATCGTATAAATATATTGTCGATACGATTCATTTGATTTTTTTCTAGCTCGCATAATACTCGATGTACAGCAGCACTGTTAGCCGTGGTTTGAATTCCTCTTTAAGTCCTGTTTTGAACTCATCATATGATTTTGCTTTGCATTCATGATCCATAAACAGCTTAGCAGTACCCTTTAGCAGTCGCTTTGCGTATATAAGTTTTTGAAGATTTTTCCATTTCAGCAAGGAAGCATTTTGTTCGAAATCATCAAGCCATTCATCGATGCTGCGGCCGTCTTCACCTGTAAACTTTTGCTTCATCAGCATCGCGAAATGTAACTTCCGGCGGGTTTCTTCTAACTGCTTGGTCGAACATGTCCTCTACGATTCCCCTTGGTTTATGTACTGCTTCTAAAATACTCAAATTTTGCACATCAATTTCTCTTAATCGTTGTAATTCACCACCATAACCCTTTCTTCAAATATTTTCTCATCTTCTTCCGCTTTTGTTCTTTCTGCTTCAAATCTTGCTCTTTCATTATATATTTGTTGTTCATGGTCTTCCTTTCTTCCAGTTTGCAGTCTTGTTTTCGTATTTTGTTTTCTTACAATTTCGCTATTTTCCTCTTCTCTTCTTTTATCGGCTTCTGCATTTAATCTTTCATCTTCTTTTTTCTTTCTTCTTTCTGCTTCAGCTTTTATTCTTTCTTCTTCTTCATGCTTTCTTTTTTCCAATCGTTCCTTTTCAAAAAGTTTGATTAGTCTTACCAATGTAGTTCTGTCGCCGTCGTCAGGTAATCTGTATTCATCGCATGCATCCTGCAGATCCTTATCTGATACAATATTCCATTCCATTTTGTTGCCTCAAATATTCTGAATTTATCTATAGGACGAGCCCCCAAATGTAGGATTTGATAATGATATAGCAAATCCAAACGGTTATTTTTATAAAAATTAAGTTTATTAACCGAAATTAATAAAATATTTACAAAATTAGATATATTGAGACAAAATTAAAAACCGAACTGACTTCATTGAAAGTAACAAAACGAATATTTTTTAAAAGAATTAAATTGAAAATTAAAAAATATCTAATGAAATATTTACATCGGATAGTTTGATTAAAATAATAATAATAATGTAAAGTAGAAATGAGTCATTCCCACATATAAAATAAAAGAACCGATTTTTCTTTATAAATTCTATATCATGATTAATATGATCCTGATCAACTGAAACTAATTTGTTTCTTAAATTTTATAAAGCTTCGACGAGGAAAATTTTTCATAGTACGAAAAGACTGTCGATTCATCGTTTGACTCATTGTAAATTGTATGTTACAATCTACTTGAGGCCAAAGCATCTTTGCACATTTGTGCATAACATATGGTTTTGAAACAGTGGATGGAACGAAAACTATGGAGCCCAAAATTTGTGGTAGTACAACTATCAGTACTAAAGTATTATCAAAAGTACCATACGATTCCTTCCACTTAATTTTTTATCCTCCTGATGAACTTTTCCCATGGGAGTCCTTAATCGTTCGGAACGCATTTTTTTAATTTCACATCGATTCGAGCATACGATTTCAAATTACACATTATATTATTGTTACTTACTTTTATTACTTTACTTATTCTGAACCTAATATGAATGAAATCTGAATCCAAATATCAGTTTTCGAAAAAAAAGAGAATGGTATTTTATTTTAATAAATGACAAGTTTTTTGTTTCCTTAACATTAAAAACTTGTTTCCAAAATACGCAGCAACCTCTTGAATCAATGGGCTGTTGTTCGATATGAAAGCATTATAAGTAGATCCAGGATGCCGGGAGTGAAAATATCTTACAAGCACTTGTATCAGTATGGTATATCTATAATATTAATAGGCTAGGCGATTTCTTGTGACCGATGTTTTATACCGATTTTGACCAAACGTATATTATTTTAAAGGTATTTCTTTTTAGGCATTTTGCAGATTTACAGATTTTTCAATTTTTTCATTTGTTTTGAGTAAATTGCATTTAAAATTGCTACTAACACATACATAAAATTATACATGCTATGTGTGTGTTTATTAAATTTGTTAATGTTTTTGTAATAAAAGTGAGTTTGTTTTTTTTGTGTTGATTTGTGAATTGGCTATAATTGGTTAGCATACATTTAATGAAAAAATAAAATTTTCTGGAATCTGCTTGTTAGATATTATTTTACTTGCCAGCTAAACATTCAAGCTAAAGTAACCCTTCCTATATATATATATAACGAAATTCTTCTTTGGCTCCCATGATACTGTCCCTATATATACTGTCTGCTAGATAAACCGCTTCGTCTTTTGCCAGTCGAAAATAAACTTTGCAACCAACAAAACTTAATAAAATATTATAACTAATATACAGAAGTATGCATTTAGGACATTACATACAGAACAGGCGATAGTTCTAAAAGATTCGGTTTGTGCCTTAAATGTCGTCTAATAGATGCAACGTTTATAGGCACGAAAAACAGGCCCGCTTAACAAATCAATTTATTTAATTTTTTTAATTCACTTTTTTCTTGCTTGTTTATATAAAATTGTTTGATTGTTTACATTTATTTTCAGTTGCTAAACTGTCAAAATACCATTATCTATAACTTTTTGGCAATTTATATGTCAGTTGCGTTATTTTTTGACAATGCACTAAAGTTCGGTTGCCATCCATAATTGACCTATAAATTTTGATTATGAATACCACTGTTATAAGTTTTGCAAAGTGTCCAATTCGATTTCACGTTCAGCAAATAAATGTTTTGCATCTTACACGTCTTGCATTTCGTTTAAAGATATACCCAGATTAGCATTTTGTAAATTTTTTGTTGTGTAAACATCTATAAAATTATTGCAGCTAATTCAACAACCCTCAAGTATAACACTATTAAACTATTTATTATCCATATTTTAGCAACTAGATTTTAGAAGAATCTATAGGTTACTGTTTACTTATCTATTAATTAATAAATTACAAAAAGTTTATAAATGAATTAATTATTTGTATAATTTATATATTGTTTATGTAGCCATCTATAGATTTCTACAAAGAATGCATCAAAAAATTCAAGATATCAAAAATAAAATTAAAATATTTTTGAAATAACTAAACTAAAAGTTTTTATATATAAGTAATATAAGTAATACAAGTAATTTTATATATCAACAAAATTGACTTGGCAAAATTATAGAAAAAGTTTCATCTTTCAATATCAAAATAAATACAAGTTCTACTAATACGACGACTTTTTATGCACTGGTTTAACCATGGAGTTCTGTTTTAGGAATGTGGTTTAACTAATTTTACCTTGATCACAACCGAACAAGATTGAGGATGAAAAACATAAAAAAATCTCGTCGTAGAATTTGCAAAATAGAAGCTCATTTTTGTTTCATTGCTCTTTCTATAATATAATATAATAAGATTTTGAGTACCAAAAATACTTGACCTATTATGGTATATTTAATTTTGAATTTAATATCCAAAAGCAAAACATTATGTGAGATCACGTTTTCTAATCTTTTTTGTTTTTATTGAAACTTTTTCTCTGTGAAATATCTAAACATTGTCATATTAAAGATAGACATTTTCAATGATGCCCCAATTATTCGTATATGGTATGGCGGCATTACTTAATTAACAATTTTGTTAAGCTAGCACTCAAAAATAGTGTAATTGATTAATGCCGGAATAATTTTTTTCTCAGACTAACTAATCGGTCATTTAATCCAGGTATAACTCACATCCCAAAAACTACCTCTTATAGTGCGTTTACATTTAAGCAAAATCTAGTAATGACGAGATTTCCAGCACAATCTACTTCATTTTTCCTAGATTTCAATTAGCTCGTCACTATAATCTATAATAACAAATATTTAGTAATTGAAAAGTTATAACTTCTTATACTTACATGTCTCCATACCAATCTGCTATATAATAATTGTGGAAAATGCATTTATTATTGCTGTTCAAACAATACATTTAACAAATGCTGATGTTTTTTTTCGCAAAATTTCTATTTCATTGTGCTTTTTTTAATATTTGATGCATAATATAGTAATAAAATCTGTTCCTTTTAAGAATTTTCCATATTTCCATTTTCCAATTGTTTTGTTTACTTTTGGTATTTCTAGTTTATATGCTTTATTTTAATCAGCTGTTTATTGTTGTGGAAACAAAATCTCACAAAATATCAAAAAAGTTAGATTTTGAAATAGATTTCAACTAAAATCTACTAGATTTTCCTCAGATGTAAACGCACTATTAGTGACAATACTATTCTCTTCATTGTATTTGAAGTTTCATGTGTAAAGCATATGAAAATCCCATGCTGATTTGGTATCAGTTTCATATATGCTTCAAGTTTTTTCCTTGACGAAGTTTGTAGGATTTTTCAAACGTGTATGAGACACAGTGATCAAAAACCATTCACATATTTATGTACATTATCACAGCATACAGTGTATTTGAATTAATAAATATACATGTTTTTAGTTGTGTGACTCGTATTTAGTTCGTTTCCAATTCTTTCGTTTATGTTTTTTTTTATTTCATATTTTTTCGGGGATATAAATTTTATGTTATCAAAGAGTACGTGAATGCTGTTGCTTAATTTTATAAAAAAAAACACTACTCTACGGTATGTGTACTAGATACTTTGAATGTACAGTGTTGTACAACAAAAAACATAAAAGAAAAGACTAGTAAAAAGAATAACGCAGAATAAATACAATATAAAACAAGTAAGAAAATTATAGTCGGTCTAGACCGACTATACGATACCCTATACCATGGGTCAAAGAACCTATCTCCTCGGTCAAACTAATTAGATATAGAAAATAAGCATAAATCAAATTTGAGTAGCATTGTTATTAATTTTTTGGCTGCAGATATGAAAAAGTTCATATTTATATGGGGACTAGGTCGAAAAATGGACCGATCCTAACCATATTTGGTAAAGTTACTTATATTTTGAAAAAACATATACAAACCAAATGTGAGAAAGATTTGTGCAATATTTTTGTTTTCTGATAGATTTAAGTCAAGACCACATGGTGGAATAGGGTATTAAAAAACTGAACGAGAAACCCAATGAAAATGTTCAAAAGATAGAATCAGTTAACAATTCGTAACTTGTCCGCCTTTCTTTATTTTATTACATTTCAGTCCACATTAATCAAATATATTTTAATATTTTTCGATATGCATAAAAACAATCTAGTAATTTTTCTCTTTATATCTATATATTGATACGTGAATGTAAATTTTTAATTCCCTTTTTAAGCAATATGCGGGCACAGAGGAGTGCCATAGTTATAGCTCATATGGAGGAGAAGCTGAGAATGGTAAAATTTATGTTTAATCTGTCTTAAAAATATATTAAATTAAATAAAATATTTATAATAATTCGTTACGCCCTGTTAATGCAAATGATTTAAATTATATATCCAATGCTCTGTGTTGAATTGTGAATTGCTAAAATTGATTAAAATACCTTTAGACTCATTTATATATTCAAAAATTTTTATATATATATATAGAATAAAAAACATTGGAAGAAAAAAATTTAATGAAAAAATAATATTTCCTAGAATTTACACTCGAATCTCGAGTGCTTGGATATACTGTTTAATTTATTTGCCAAAAACAAATTTTTTTAGTGAGAATAGGAAATTATTTTTTCAATATCAACAGAACTATTTAAATTCATATTTTAAAAACGTTTCAGTTCAAATTAAACAAAATTAAGCAGCTTTCAAATTCATGAAAATCGAATAAAAAACGTATCTCATGAATGTTACGCAATAGGACAACTCAGGTAGGATCGCTTAACAACTAATTATACATTAAGGTTAAAATAAGATGTATATGTAACATGTAATGTCACTTATGCCATTCCTATATACAATTCATAACTTCTGTTTGTATACAACAGCTTATATTTAAATGTACCAGGATCTCTTAAATTTAAACTGCGATAAAACCCATTTTTAGGGTTGCCAGATTGAAAATGTAAAATTTTGGCGGTGAGCATAAAATCGCTTCTATATCTAAGAATAAGCGTCGTAAAAATTATGGAAAGTGCCCTTTCTTAGAAGAAATTTTTCATAATTTTTTTTAATATATATTGATTTAAGTAACGATATTCAACATAACATTCAAAAGTTGTTTCCAATCATAATTCCTGAAAACTTTTAGTTGGCTGAGGACCACTATCGAATAGAATTTTAGATATTATTCTAAATCATATACATACATATACAAGCATATATTCATAACGATATTCAACATAACATTCAAAAGTTGTTTCCAATCATAATTCCTGAAAACTTTTAGTTGGCTGAGGACCACTATCGAATAGAATTTTAGATATTATTCTAAATCATATACATACATATACAAGCATATATTCATATCGCAGTTAATGCAGATTCATTTCTCCTCGTATAAAAACATCAGGGTTTTCTTTTTGCTTGATAAAAATAAATAAATAAGTAAGAAACAAATATATTTCAACACAGTCCTTATTTCATATAATGTTCTTTATGGAATTCACAAGTAATATTTGTCTTTCTTCATAATACAGTTTTTTATATTCTTTATGCACAATTCATACCTTCACTCAATTATTTCCCTTGAGTGTTGACTTTTTTTGATTATTCATTCTCATATATATATCTATTTACTTCTGTTCGTTTTATTTTTTTGTGGTCTTTTTCGTATGCCATTTTTTATATTTATTATAATTCAAGCGTGAGTTTCTATATCATTTTATATTAAGTCAAACATTCATATTATACGTCTTCTTTTGTAGGTTTATTTGGATTTTTTTCATTCATTCAAACAGTGAGTCCGAGCATTAAAAAGATTTTAATAAATAATTTACTAATGATTGCAATACGCCTCATTTTTTACAGTCATTTTTAATGTCAATTGTTGTTAGTTGTCAATTCAATTTTGAGACACAATGTATGATGCGAAGAAATATAAGTATTAATGAACAATTGATTCACTTTGTAACTGTATAGCCATTTTAATTTGGGCTGGAATTTGTTTATCCATATTTTTCGCAAAATCTTCCTTTTTTCAATTGAAAACATTCAATTAAGTTATCCCGGGAGCATAATGAATAAAACAAAGACGCGTATATAGCATTACAGACTAATTTAGTGAAATTAAATTTTTAAGAATTGATTAATTGAAAAGATTAATTTTAGTGTTAATGGAAGAATATAGCCTAGTTCGAGGTCCCTATTATTCATTTATTTTTTATTTTTAAGAATTGATTAATTGAAAAGTTTAATTTTAGTGTCAATGGAAGAATATAGCCTAGCTTGAGGTCCCTATTATTTATTTATTTTGAACCCAGCGAATGTTGTATCGCCCTAGCCTACACACAAAAACAATGGTGTTAAGATATCTAATGAAATTTAGTATTTTTATTTTTTTGTTATATATAAAGTTCTCAGAAGTCATACAAGTAAAAAAGTAAGTAAAAAATTATACATTTTCGTATTCGAGTTAAGTAATATTAATCTATATTATACGTGTAGATAGTTGACCTTTATGTTGTAAAAATTTTCATTTCCTTATTCGGCTTGAGGTCATCAATTTTCAATAAAATAAAAAACGAAAGGGTTTTTTTTTTCTTCCTTTAATTTAATTATCTTATTTTATTTTTCCCAATATTTCGGTAAACATCGTTTACCATCTTCAGGGGATCTATTTCAAAAATATATACAAAAACATTTATATAAAAACAGAAATTTTCACAAACAAACATTAACATTTTTCTTTTATAATTACTTTTAAAAATTAAATAATCAGTTTAAAAAAATCTTTCACCACTATAGTGTACTGTCCAATGTTTATTCATCGTTTGTTTATTTTGATCTGTGTTTCTCTATTGTGCGTCTGTAAATTTGGGCACATTTTTCGGTGTCAGTTTTGTAATTAAGTCTCTTTTCTATTGGCACATCAATAATATGGAGCATTTCAAGTGTGTATCTCTTTTTATAATTATTCTCACCTACTAATACTTGTACGTTATCAAAATTGGCCTTATGACCAGACAATGTACAGTGGGCTGCAAGAGCAGTTTTTTGCTCTAAGGGTTTATCAGTTGCCTTATGTTCACATTTATGCGACGACATTCTAGTTTTAAGTTTATTCTTGGTTGTGCCAACATATACCTTATGACACGTATTGGAATTATCACCATTGCAATTAATTTTGTAAACTAAGTTAGACTTTTCATCTTTTTCCAATTTAGATTTAGTTTTACTAAATAGTTTTTCAATTGTATTATCAGTTCTAAGGGATAATTTAAACTTTTCTGTATTATAAATTTTGGAATTTTTAAGTCTTTCCGACAAACCTGGAATATATGTCATGGACATACATTAAAGGAAGAAAATTAAATTAAAGGAAGAAAAAAAAACCCTTTCGTTTTTTATTTTATTGAAAATTGATGACCTCAAGCCGAATAAGGAAATAAAAATTTTAACAACATAAAGGTCAACTATCTACACGTATAATAAATTACACGGTAGGCACACCGCAACACTAAGTCACCATGACACTGTATTCCAGGATTAAACAAAAATATGATAAACATACAAATAGAATCATCAAGAAATATTCGAAAAACAACAGACGAATTGCTAATATAATGTCCACTACAACTTTTCTAATTAAATGCAGGCAAGTAGGCATAATTCCTAACTTCATACAAAATACAACAAAAAACATAGATAACCTTTTTAAAATACATAACAAGATCCCGCCAAACACGGAGAAAACTTTGGAGAAAAAAAAAACTGCTTATACATCAAAAACACAAACAGATGGGTATGACTAGAGAAACAGTATTGAAATCAAAAGAAAACATTAAAAAACTCTTAGCTAAACAAGACAACGACTTATTTTTACATAGTGAGAATATTATTTATGAAAGTTTAGTTGACAAGAATAAAATAACTTATATCAGAAAATTTTAAAAATTGAGAGAACAACATACCAGAGAGATAAATATGAAACATAATGAGGAATGGTTTGTAAACAGAACACAGAAAACCATACCAACCAACATACAGTGGCTGCTTTCTCTTGGACCAAAATTTGCATTACCAAATACAAAAACAACATTCCCTTTGTTTAAATGTATTGTGGATGGTGAAGAGTTTATACAAATCTTAGATATTAAAGAACAAGAAAAATCAAGAACAAAACTAGTATCGTTAATAGATGATCACTTACAGAGAACTAAACTCAGTAAAATAGACAAACACATACTTGATACATTGGGACAATCGGAACGTTTTTTAAGAAGAAATAAAGATATATTAATTTTAAATGCTGATAAAGGTAGTAAGACAGTGGCAATGGATAGAAACGAATACGATTTGAAAATGAATGATTGAAAAATTATTATTATTAACATGCATCTTATTGACTTGAACCAAAAGAAGAAATTAACAACAAAAGTCGCCACGGCACCTAGGATTTACGGTTTTCCTAAGATCCATAAATCCAATACACCCTTACGCCGAATTTGTTCATCCATTAACTCACCCTCATATGTGTTATGTAAATATATAATAGAAATTTTGAAGAACATTACCAAGGATTCTAAATATAATGTGAAGGATGCTCCGCATCCCAAAGGATTTTTTTCTAGAAATTTTGACGTTTTGCATAAAAGAAAGCAGATATTTTAAATTTTCAGACAAATTCTTTGAGCAAAACAAGGGAATGCCAATGGGTTCTCCAGCTTCTCCTGTAATTGCAGATATTGTCATGTCAACGTGTCACTAGAAAAGTTGACTAATAAGCCCAGAATCATAACCAAATACGTAGACGATCTCTTTGCTATTGTAAAAACGGATGAAATAAATGAAACGCTGAAGACATTGAACTCTTTCAATCGACAGATTCAATTTACTATGGAAAAAGAATACAACAACAGTTTACCATATCTTGATTCGATTATTATAAGACAAGGTAATCTGTTAAAACTTGATTAGTATCAAAAACCAATGGCATCTGGTAAATTAATAAATTTCCATTCCAAACATCCGAGGAATGTTATCATTAACACAGCAGTAAATTTTATTAACAGAGTTCTTAGTATAAGTGATGAAGATTTTCACGAGAACAACGTGAATAAGATTATAAGCATTTCACAGAAGAACGATTTCCTTAACAAGACTGTTATTGATTTAATTAAACAGGTGAAAACGAAGATGAACAATGATATTTTTAGAGGAGAGAAACATACTAAAATCTATAAGTCCATGACATACATTCCAGGTTTGTCGGAAAGACTTAAAAATTCCAACATTTATAATACAGAAAAGTTTAAATTATCCCTTAGAACTGATAATACAATTGAAAAACTATTTAGTAAAACTAAATCTAAATTGGAAAAAGATGAAAAGTCTAACTTAGTTTACAAAATTAATTGCAATGGTGATAATTCCAATACGTGTCACAAGGTATATGTTGGCACAACCAAGAATAAACTTAAAACTAGAATGTCGTCGCATAAATCTGAACATAAGGCAACTTATAAACCCTTAGAGCAAAAAACTGCTCTTGCAGCCCACTGTACATTGTCTGGTCAATTTTGACAACGTTCAAGTATTAGTAGGTGAGAATAATTATAAAAAGAGATACACACTTGAAATGCTCCATATTATTGATGTGCCAATAGAAAAGAGAGAGGAACACAGATCAAAATAAACAAACGATGAATAAACATTGGACAGTACACTATAGTGGTGAAAGATTTTTTTAAACTGATTATTTAATTTTTAAAAGTAATTATAAAAGAAAAATGTTAATGTTTGTTTGTGAAAATTCCTGTTTTTATATAAATGTTTTTGTATATATTTTTGAAATAGAAATAAGATAATTAAATTAAAGAAAGAAAAAAAAACCCTTTCGTTTTTTATTTTATTGAAAATTGATGACCTCAAGCCGAATAAGGAAATAAAAATTAATCTATATTTTTTTCCTATATATAAAACTATTCTTAAGCTTAGATATTTTAATACTTTCTACATTTAAGTGGAAAAACCGCCTCATAAAACTCGGTATGTTAACATACTATCGGCTTTAGCGATAAGCCTTTAACAATTGTATTTATAAGTAAAAAAAATAGTTCTTGATTCGATACCATAGAATTTATTTCACTCGAATTATTTTTATTTATTTTATTAAACTCTTTCTTTTAACTCGTACTCTCTGTTCGAATGTCTGTCTGTCTGTCGTGGGTCAACCCCATTCCCCCTTATCCAATTGATCTGAAACTTGGCCCATAGTCTTGTTGTGACTACAGATTAATTTTGGGGTGGTCGCGCATAGTCACGCACAGTCACGGAGTGATTTAAAACGGATTTCCCCTCATCCAATCAATCTGAAACTTGGTCGATATACTTGCTGTAAAGAAAGATCAACTTCGTCACAGTCACGCACAGTCACGCATAGTCACGCACAGTCACGGAAGGATTTTAAACCCATTTCCCCTTATCCGATCGATATGAAACTTGGTCGATAGACTTGTTGTGGCCAAGGATTAATTTTAAGATAGTCACACACAGTCACGCATGTTCACGCACAGTCACGGAGTGATTTAAACCCCATTTTCCCTAATCCGATCCATCTGAAACTTTGTCCATAGACTTGTTGTGACCAAAGATTAATTTTAAAATAGTCACGCAAAGTCACGCACAGTTACGGAGAGATTCAAAACTCGTATGCATAAGGAAAGAAAGAGTTTTAATAAAAACTTTGTTTTTATGGGCTAGATTATATTTTACTTATTTTTTATTTGAATCATCTTTTAGTATTGTAATTTTAAATAATTTCAAATCTTCTTCAGTACATATTTTTCACATAAAATTATTAAATGCAGTTTTCTAAATACTCAGGCAGCATATATTTGTATTTGTATTTTTTATTTATTTTTTTTTTTTTTTGATACGTAGGTTCTTGGTCAAATATTTCTGTTAATTATTTATTTATATTTTATTTAGCTACACATCTAATTTTTAAACGAAACAATAATTGAAACGTAGAAACATCGCAATTTTCTCGTTCAACGATAATTTCGAGATACTTAGAATAACACAATATTAATTTGATATAGTATTGAAATCGACATATTGTTTCAAAGAACGTCCGAGAAAAGTTCGAAGCAAAGTATAATCTCCAGACTGGAGTATTTCAAAAATTTTTATTGGTTTTGCTGTGAAGTCTTATTTTAATTTTAAATATGAAAATTGTAAACCAGTCAATAACAAGTAAGAGCGTTATATGTACGGGAAAAAGTTCCAAGTCCAAAGTTGTCCCAGTCTAAATCGGACAAGTTAGAATAAACTTATCGAGAAGCAAAACAAATCCAATACAGCATCCGTTCTTAAATTTAGGTATCATAAAATTTGTAGAATAATATCCAGATTTTTTAATGCAGTATTATTGGAATAAATAAATATTATTCCGAAAGAAGTTGAAGCGATAACTTGTTATTTTCATAGGAAGTTGTCAAAATAATCAAAATGGTCGGGGTCCGGTAGCGCTAGTGTTAAAGGGTGTCGGGTTGAATGACAACTTGGACACGGATGAGAGTTGGTGAGTTAAAATAAGCGAAATGATTTAATTTCGAGCCAGAATAATAATAATTTTATCAGTAACTGAAAGCCCAATTGAGCGCTTTTACATTTGACTCTGCTTGTTTTCACTGTGCATCAGTACGTATAAGTTATATAGCTAGATATACGTGGTTGATGCACATGGTGTATTATTTCCTTTTTATTTCATAAATTCTATTTACACTTATTACCATCAAATATTTATAATAATAATAATAATTAACTCTTACAAGTAATTCTTTAAGAAGTAAAAAATTAAATATATCAAACAATTTAGTTATTTTTTTTATCATAGATTTATATGATGATTAAATGCAATTATAGTTTAAGCAACGACTGAGTCATTTTAAACTTAGTGAACATTACAGTACAAAAATCGTCAGGGATAAATTGGTGTCATAGAAATAAAACTCTTCTTTCTTGAAAAAAAAAAAAATAATAAACTTTGATTATTTTATGGCCTTAACTGGCGCCAACCTAAGCATCCTGAGAGAAAAACAATTGTTAACCTCGCCCTAGGCTTTAAATTATAAAACGAAAAACTCAATTCAAACTCTTTTTCTATTGTAAAGCTTTAGGGTTGTTTGTATTCATGGATTATGTGTTAATGTATGTGTGTATATGATGTATATATATAAGTATGTATAGTATGTCTTCATATGTGTATGTTCGTATGTATGTATGAATGATCGGCCTTAAATTTCACGAATAGTATTTCAACATCACTTGCACGGATCTTACTCCATCCAAATGTACATCTATTATGTATGTAATGTGAGTGAGGTGGAGAATTGAACATTTGTAGCGTTTACTTCTTTAAAACCCTTGAAATATTTAACTTGAAATATATAACTGTTTGATGTTCAATATCAGAATATTTTTTTAAATTAATATTAATCAATTCAAAATTAATCATATAAAGCAGGGAGACCTTCGAATTGAATTAAAATTATTTACAGCACATATACATTTACAAAAAAAAAAATTCAAATTAAATGTGTAATTATTTATAGAATTGATTGTTAATTTATTTTAATAATAATAAGATTTCTAAAAATAATTGTTTATTCTCTTTAGAAAAATACACATATTGATATTAGTGTCTATAATACTTTCGTAATACCAAAATATATTAAGACGTGTAAAAATTCAAAATATGAAAAATATTTTTTTTTATTTATTAATACTAAAGTTTAAAAAAAGATATTTGTTTTATTTTTATACGAGTACTATCCACCTTTCGCAAACTTCACTACTAAACTATAAATCCACGGTAGCATTTAGTTTGTGTTTATTTTGTGCATATTCATTTTAATCACTATAAATTTAAATTCTTTTAGAATATAATATAATGATTTAATAACAATGTAAATGTTCCTCTTTTTTTATACCCTACACCACTATGTGGTCAGGGTATAATGACTTTGTGCTGATGTTTGTAACTACCAAAAATATTTGACCTAGTCCCACCTTTTATTATACCGATCGACCTTTCTGAGTCGATTTAGCGATGCCCGTCTGTCCGTCTGTCCGTCTGTCCGTCTGTGTGTCCATGTAAACCTTGTAATCAAACTACAGGTCGCAAATGTGAACATATTTTGATGAAATTTAGCATGTAAGATTCTATCAGCCATGGAATGAACGCTATTGAAATTGGCGAAAATCGGTGCATATTCAGACATAGCCCCCATATAAATGACACCTATGAAATCGACATAAATTACCATATATTCCAAATTATCGTATAGATCTCGGTCAAAATGCGTTTGTGTATGTTTATTATACCCATTATAAGACAATTCTCAGCGCCCATATAAAGCTGCTTCCTGATCTTAACTTAAATCTATAAAAAAAAACAAAAATATTGCACAGATTTTTCTCAAATTTGGTTTCTATAAGCTTTTGCAAAAAATAAGTGACCCTACTAAATATGGTCAGGATCGGTCCATTTTTCGACCTAGTCCCCATATAAATATAGCATCCGATATGAACTTTTTTATATTCAAAGAAAAAAAATTAATAATGATGGCACTCAAATTTGGTTTATGTTTATTTTCGATATCCAATTAGTTGGGCCTAAGAGATAGGGTCACGCATGGAATGGGGTATCGTATAGTCGGTCTAGACTGACTATAATTTTCCTACTTGTTTGTTTTTTGATTGTAAGGAGCTGTTTTACGCTCCCGCATATATTTTTTACAGTGATAAGAAGCTATTGCTAAACGTTTTTCGCAAAACATTCAATAACTGCGGATTTTAAAAATAAAGAAAAATTATAAGTATGGAAAACCTGACATTACATGCTGAGTATAATTATATAAAAAATAAGAAATAATTTTAACCTTTTTTTAGCTCTCTGCAGTTATTTACCTACAAACATTTAAATTTATAACATTTCCCCATAGATCTCAGTGTGTTTTGTATATTTTCTGAATCAACAAACAAATAAGCAAGTAATTCTAAATACAGGTTTAGTATATGGTACCCTTTGCCATGGTAATCCACATTATCCGCTTCACAAAGGAAGCCAAAAAAATATGTACTCGTATATATAAAAAATAACCACATTTACCGATTTCATATAGGTACATATATTTAAAACAAATAAATACGATACAAATATACAATATCTGCGTAAAATTTATGCCCAAAATCACATATCGAACACACTTACTACAAAAAGCCGAAAATAAAAAAATACTTTCCAAGATACTATTTTCACAACTGTCAAATAAATTTGACAAATAAACATAACTTTCAGACATAAAGTAGAGTCTACATTACCCGTGTACTCCACAATTCCTGAACTTACGCTATTCTCAAATGGAAAATTTTATAGAGGCAAAAAAAAAACAAATATCTCGTGCTTGACCTTTACATTAACTTTAAGAGTATTAAATGAATTGTAGAGGTTATGATGTTAAGATATTTTTGTAGATATTTTTTTGTAACATTTTGCGCCCTTCGAATGGTTAACATACCATAACGGAAAGATGATAAAAAAAATCATTTGAGTCCGATCACAAGGGAGATGTGTAAATATCTAATAATAAAATAAGTCGATTATGCTGTTTTTTGAAATTCAATTGATGTTTTCTGAAATGCAATTGATGTTTTCTGAAATTCAATTGATGTTTTCTGAAATACAATTAATGTTTTCAGCAATTCAAATGATGCTTTTTGAAATTCTATTGATTAATGTTTTCAGCAATTCAAATGATGCTTTTTGAAATTCTATTGATGTTTTCTGAAATACAATTAATGTTCTCAGCAATTCAAATAATGCTTTTTGAAATTCAATTGATGTTTTCTGAAATTCTATTTATGTTTTCTGAAATTCAAATGATGTTTTCTGAAATACAATTGATGTTTACTGAAATACAATTGATGTTTTCTGAAATTCAACTGATGTTTTCTGAATTACAATTGATGTTTTCTGAAATACAATTGATGTTTTCTGAAATTGTACTGCTGTTTTCTGAAATTCTATTTATGTTTTCTGAAATTCAAATGATGTTTTCTGAAATACAATTGATGTTTTCTGAAATACAATTGATGTTTTCTGAAATTCTATTGATATTTTCTGAAATTCAATTGATGTTTTCTGAAACTCGAATGATGTTTTCTGAAATTATATTGATGTTTTCTGAAATTCTATTTATGTTTTCTGAAATTCAAATGATGTTTTCTGAAACTCGAATGATGTTTTCTGAAATTATATTGATGTTTTCTGAAATTCCATTGATGCTTTCTGAAATTCAATTGATGTTTTCTGAAACTCGAATGATGTTTTCTGAAATTATATTGATGTTTTCTGAAATTCTATTTATGTTTTCTGAAATTCAAATGATTTTTTCTGAAATTATATTGATGGTTTCTGAAATACAATTGATGTTTCTGAAATTCCGGTGATGCTTTCTGAAATTCAATTGATGTTTTCTGAAACTCGAATGAGTTTTCTGAAATTATATTGATGTTTTCTGAAATTCTGTTTATGTTTTTTTGAAATTCAAATGATGTTTTCTGAAATTATATTGATGGTTTCTGAAATACAATTGATGTTTTCTGAAATTCTACTGATGTTTTCTGAAATTCAATTGATGTTTTCTAAAACTCGAATGATGTTTTCTGAAATTATATTGATGTTTTCTGAAATTCTATTTATGTTTTCTGAAATTTAAGTGATGTTTTCTGAAATTCTATTGATGTTTTCTGAAATTCAATTGATGTTTTCTGAAACTCGAATGATGTTTTCTGAAATTATATTGATGTTTCTGAAACTCGAATGATGTTTTCTGAAATTATATTGATGTTTTCTGAAATTCTATTTATGTTTTCTGAAATTCAAATGATGTTTTCTGAAACTCGAATGATGTTTTCTGAAATTATATTGATGTTTTCTGAAATTCCATTGATGCTTTCTGAAATTCAATTGATGTTTTCTGAAACTCGAATGATGTTTTCTGAAATTATATTGATGTTTTCTGAAATTCTATTTATGTTTTCTGAAATTCAAATGATTTTTTCTGAAATTATATTGATGGTTTCTGAAATACAATTGATGTTTTCTGAAATTCTGTTGATGCTTTCTGAAATTCAATTGATGTTTTCTGAAACTCGAATGAGTTTTCTGAAATTATATTGATGTTTTCTGAAATTCTGTTTATGTTTTTTTGAAATTCAAATGATGTTTTCTGAAATTATATTGATGGTTTCTGAAATACAACTGATTTTTCTGAAATTCTATTGATGTTTTCTGAAATTATATTGATGGTTTCTGAAATACAATTGATGTTTTCTGAAATTATATTGATGTTTTCTGAAATTCTATTTATGTTTTCTGAAATTCAAATGATGTTTTCTGAAATTATATTGATGGTTTCTGAAATACAGTTGATGTTTTCTGAAATACAATTGATATTTTTTGGAAGACAATTGGAAAATGTTCAGAAAAGAACATATCATAATTTTTTCACAAATACAATCAGATAAAGTCACACCGATTTCCACTTCAGCTCACACCGATATGTTACGCTGTTTTTGCGATTGTATTGTGAAATATAAATTTACCCCCCTGCGCGTATAGATGTTTACACATCAAAAAGAAACATATAATGGTTTTGACATTCCAAATTGTGCCTATCATATCAGTGAAATAATTTTAAAAATTCTAGGTTTATTGTTTCATGTGCGAGTATGAAACTACTTTATATTGAACGTAATTACATCGTTATCACCGTGGATTCTTTCTTAGTGCAAGTATCGCCTTAGTAAAATCATATTCAATGCAATATAAATCCTGCGGGAATTTCATAGTCCTTGATATTTTTCTTTTAAAGTGTAGTTGAGTTAAAGAATAATACAATTTAAAAGTCTGTAAAATTATATAATTTTTTTCTTTTAGCATCAAGAAATGCAAGCTTACTAGCTCACTCATTCATTTGTTTTCTTCTTTCTTTGTTTTCGTTCATCAAATTAGCCCATCAATAGAATCCACGAGTCTCATTTAGTATAGTTCCTTCTCTATTGTAGCATACCTTGAGCACATTTTATTCAGTGGGGAACAATCATATTGGAATCCTTTTTACTCACCAATGCAATTGTTTGTTGTGGGGTGTTAATGCTTCCTTAAAAATCTGTACGTGTAGTAGTTAAGCGATAATAAAATCACAAAGTCACGTTCATATAAGTTTTTCTCTTGTTTTGGTTTAGTTTGTTTGTTTTTTTGTTAGGTCGCCGGTTGGTTAGAATAAAAGTCCGTTATTTACGGGTACCAAAATACAACATAAATCCCTTCTTCATATATGGTATGTAAGATGTCTTCTTCCCATTTGAAACCCAATAAAGATTTATTTTTTTTTTTGTTTGTGTGAATATTTGTTTGTCTTTAAATAATCATTAATATTTGTTGTGTATAACTCTCGCCCTTATCCTCTTCATCATCGTTATTATTGTGATGACGCAGTGCGCTATTTTGGTTAAGCGCTAAATCTCTACATGTTTCCACATGCATAAAATTACCCAGCAAAAATATATTATTATAAATTAGTGAAATAACAATAATTCTGAACTGTAAGTAGTTCATATATTAGTTAGATTGATAGCTTTAAATTTTCAGCGCTATTTAAAAAGTTTGCAGAAAATCAGCACACAGAACAAAAAATAACAACAAACCAAAAAAAAAAGAGAGAGGCGTTTAAGGCCGACTAAACGACTCGTTGTACCATAAGTTTCGGGAAAGGTTCCTACGTCAAAAAAAATCAAAAAAGTTTTATTGAGATTTTTTCAAAAGATACGAAACAGAAGTCGGCAACAAGAAACATAACTTTTATTTATTGTTACTTGATTAGTTATATTTTGCTGACATGGTAAAAATGTCTTGCTGTGTTCAAGTTTATATTGAAATAATAAAACTATTAGAATTGTTATAGAAAATAATATTTCATGAGAAAAATCTGTAAATATTACTGGTATACCTGCAATCAACTTAAGAAAACATTTATCATTTTAATAATGAATAAAAAAGAATCGAAGCCTTTGAAATTTCTTTAAATCATGGGTCGAATCGTCGCATTCGTTATCGAAATTTTTCGATCGAAATTATTTTTTTTTTTCCAAAATAAAATACTAAGAGTAATTTTACTCTGTCACAGCTGACGAATTATGTTCCATAGTTAATAGTAAAATGAAACGAGGTCTGACGATTGTCCGTCTTCTTCAAATAATAATCCAAAATACGGATTTCGATTGATATTACTCGATATTCGAATGCGACGATTTGCCCCCAGGTATATTTCAAGGTATATTCACAAAGTGTTATCTATATGTTAATACGTAAAGGGGAAATTTTTAGTTCCCTTTTTAAGCAATATGCGGGCACGGAGGAGTGTGAAAATTGGCATAGTTATAGTTCATATAGAGGAGAAGCTGAGAATGATAAAATTTATGTTTAATCTATCTTCAAAATATATTAAATTAAATAAAATAAAATATCTATAATAATTCGTTACACCCTGTTAATGCGAATGATTTAAATTATATATCAGACGCTCTGTGTTGAATTCTGAATTGCAAAAATTGATTAACATACCTTTAGGATCATTTAAATATTCATAAATTTTATATATATATATATATATAGATTAAAAAAACTGGAAGACAAAAATTTTATGAAAAAATAATATTTCCTAGAATTTGCACTCGAATTTCGAGTGCTGCGCTAAACTAGTTAAATTCGGTAAAATTTTTAACTTACGTGACAAAATCAATTTTTAATTTAATTTATAACATGGAATATAATAATTCGTAACACTTTAAACTGACTGTTTTAAATTAAGTTTATAAAACAGTAAGAAACGATACTACGATAATACGATAATGGAAGAAAACTGTATATCTTCGACTTCGGAGACATAGATCTATGAGTAAGTCTCATAATTCGAAATATTGGGTTTCATTTCATTCTGCTAGCCTTGTTTCAGAGAAATTAATGACGTGTTGTTCATCAGTTGATGTTTTTTCTCGTCCGAGAGACAGGATTCACTTAATGATACAAAAATCTTTATTTAATTATGTCAGATGTAAAGTAATCAAAAAACAGTTCACATTAAATTTCAACTCACTTTGATCCCCAAATGTTTGAATGAAATATCACAATTTATTAATTCTCGTAATATTAACTGAACTTATTTCAGTTTAAATTTTAAGGGAATTGTGCACAATTTTTCAGTGATGTATATTTCCATGACATATGCCCAAAGCAGCAGTATAATTTACAGCATATAATCGTAATAGTAACCATTGGATTTCTGATACAAATAACCTAACCCATAAAAACAAAGCTTTTTATTAAAAGTCTATCTTTCCTTATGCATATGAGGTTTGAATCTCTCCGTGACTGTGTGTGACTTTGCGTGACTATTTTAAAATTAATCTTTGGCCACAAAAATTTTATGGTCAGTTCAGGTCGATCGGATGAGGGGAAGTGATGTTTTAATATCTCCGTGACTGTGCGTGACTGTGCATGACTATGTCGAAGTTAATCTTTCTTTACAGCAAGTATATGGACCAAGTTTCAGATCGATCGGATGAGGGGAAATGCCATTTAGATCACTCCGTGACTGTGCGTGACTACCCCAAAATTAATCTGTAGTCACAACAAGACTATGGACCAAGTTTCAAATCAATTGGATAAGGGGGAATGAGGTTGTCCCACGACAGACAGACAGAGAGTATGAGTTAAAAGAAAGAGAAAAATAAAAATTCTGAAATTTGAAATGATATCTTGCGCTCATTAAACAATATAATAGTTTATAAAATTTTTTAAAGTTAATGTATAAAAATAAAATTCCATAGAAAACTTATCGCAAAGAATAACAACTAAGAAATTGCATGAAAGTAATACCTAATGAAAACAAAAGCAAAAATAACATTTATTTAACGTTTACGAACATGTTATCATCAAATAAAAACCCGACGTTATTTTCTGTAGCAAATACTATTAAAAACATTACCGAAACCTTCCTTTACGTGTCAAGGTACAAACGGATAATGTTTAAGATTTTTTCTGATATCATTAAAACCAAATCTTAATTATGAAGGAGTTTTAAATTTCCGTTTCCGTATTTGTTAATTTAAAATATTTTTTAGTAATTAAATCAAAATTAATTTGTTAATGTTTCGGATTCTAATACTATATAAGTATAACATGTTTAACATTCTTATTTAAGTATAGGTTTTTAAACTTCTTTCAGTTTTCATTTTATGTTGACTAAATTTTTTTCTTAATATCAGAAATAATTAACTACAGATGACATTAGCCAATGGATATAGGACGATAAGTCTGAAGTTCTTTTAAATAAGGACAAAGATGAAGACTTTAGGGTACAGATGAGCCATTAAAAATTAAACACTGCGATGCACAGTGGTTCAAAACCAAAAAAAAAGTGGTAATAAGTCTGGAACTTCTAACCTATTGGTTGGATTGGAATAGTATATTCTAGGCGATTGTAGCCAAGGATATAGGCTTTCAAAATATTTATTTTTGAGATACCCTGTTGTAACACAGGGTGAGCTACAGGGTGCCAAAGTCGACCACCTCGAGGTGGAAAATGCTTTCAAAGCTTGCAACTTTTATAAATATGAAGTGATTTTTACGTTTTTTAAATTTTTCCAATAACCATTAAATTATTAACAAAAAACATGCTTATACTACCTAGTTATCGCTTATGGTTTAAAAAATATTTGATTTTAAAAATCAACATTTGAACTTTTCACCAAATTCTTTCTTGGTTTTTCGCAAATAACAGTACCAGTACCAGTACTTTTAAAAAAATACGTTGAAGTATTTTTTGAATTATTTCAAACCGTTTAGTGAGCACAAAATCTTAAAGTTGACTTTTTGAATCAGGTTCTAAAAATTTTCTACATATTTTAAAAGAATATGCTTCAAGAATGGTTGTAAGCGAAATTTTTAATATTTTTGGAAATGCACCCTACGTCCAGCATTGGACGAAATTGGGCAATTTAAAAAAAAAAACTAAGTTTTAAAAGTTAATACAAAAATATCCGCTCGATTTCTTCAAATATTTCACCGCAGTATTAAAGCTCCAAATATTTTTATTTATTTGCCGCAATAAAATTCACCGCCGTTACATAAACGTGGTCAGGAGGGCTTAAATGGTGAAAAAAGTCAAATTTTCATACGAATTTTTTTTTTGTTAACATAAAAAACATATTAAGATTAGTTATTTTTATACTTTGTTTATTGATTCAGGACGGAATTTAAATTATCTAAAACACTGCAAAAAATCATTTTTATAACGTTAATAGTTTTTGAGATATTTATATTCAAATTTCAGAAAAAAATATAGAACAAGTAGGAAAATTATAGTCGGTCTAGACCGACTATATGATACCCTATACCATGCGTTTAGAAACCCTATCTCTTAGGCCCAACTAACTGGACATTGAAAATAAGCAAAAACCAAATTTGAGTGGGATTTTTATTAATTTTTTTGACTGCAGATATGAAAAAGTTCATATCGGATGCTATATCTATAAAGGGACTAGGTCCAAAAATGGACCGATCCTGATCATGTTTGGTAAAGTCTCTTGTATTTTGCAAAAATATATACAAACAAAATTTGAGAAGAATCAGTGCAATATTTTTGTTTTTTAATAGATTTAAGTGAAGATCGGGAAGCAGCTCTATATGGGGTCAAAGGGATCATTTTTGGACTACTCATTAGTGGATGTAATGAACGCATACAAACCCAATTTGAGTAAGATCTATATGACAATTTGGATCTTATGGAAATTTATGTCGATTTCATATGGGTAATTTGTATGGGGGCTAGGTCTGAACATGGACCGATTCTCACCAATTTCAATAGCGTTCATCCCATGGCCGATAAAAGCTTATATACCAAATTTCATCAAAATATATTCATATTTGCGACCTGCAGTTTGATTACAAGCTTTACATGGACACACAGACGGACGGACGGACGGACGGACGGACGGACGGACGGACATTGTTAAATCAACTCAGAATGTGATTCTGATTCGATCGGTATAATTAAAGATGGGTCTAGGTCAAATATTTTTGGTTGTTACAAACAGCAGCACAAAGTCATTATACCCAAACCACATAGTGGTATAGGGTATAAAAACTAAGGTTTTTCGTTTTTATACCCTATACCACTATGTGGTTTGGGTATAATGACTTTGTGCTGCTGTTTGTAACAACCAAAAATATTTGACCTAGACCCATCTTTAATTATACCGATCGAATCAGAATCACTTTCTGAGTTGATTTAACAATGTCCGTCCGTCCGTCTGTGTGTCCATGTAAAGCTTGTAATCAAACTGCAGGTCGCAAATATGAATATATTTTGATGAAATTTGGTATATAAGCCCTTATCGGCCATGGGATGAACGCTATTGAAATTGGTGAGAATCGGTCCATGTTCAGACCTAGCCCCCATACAAATTACCCATATGAAATCGACATAAATTGCCATAAGATCCAAATTGTCATATATATGTTACTCAAATTGGGTTTGTATGCGTTCATTACATCCACTAATGAGTAGTCCAAAAATGATCCCTTTGACCCCATATAGAGCTGCTTCCCGATCTTCACTTAAATCTATTAAAAAACAAAAATATTGCACTGATTCTTCTCAAATTATGTTTGTATATATTTTTGCAAAATACAAGAGACTTTACCAAACATGATCAGGATCGGTCCATTTTTGGACCTAGTCCCTTTATAGATATACAATCCGATATGAACTTTTTCATATCTGCAGCCAAAAAAATTAATAAAAATCCCACTCAAATATGGTTTTTTGCTTATTTTCAATGTCCAGTTAGTTGGGCCTAAGAGATAGGGTTTCTAAACGCATGGTATAGGGTATCGTATAGTCGGTCTAGACCGACTATAATTTTCTTACTTGTTTTTTTTGGTTTTTTTGGTAAAGTGTTCCCAAAATTTTTGAATTTTACTTATTATTATATATATTGTTAAGGAAGACATATTTATCTATTCAACGATATATAACATGTCTATCAAATATATTGAAACATGCTGAAATAATGATCCCAAACCACACTCCACAGGCAAAAATTTAGCTATTTCTCTATTTGTTCATATAAATGGTCATTTACATAGTGGATGACATATTTATACCCTATACCATTATGTGGTTTGGGTATAATGACTTTGTGCTGCTGTTTGTAACAACCAAAAATATTTGACCTAGACCCATCTTTAATTATACCGATCGAATCAGAATCACTTTCTGAGTTGATTTAACAATGTCCGTCCGTCCGTCCGTCCGTCTGTGTGTCCATGTAAAGCTTGTAATCAAACTGCAGGTCGCAAATAGGAATATATTTTGATGAAATTTGGTATATAAGCTTTTGTCGGCCATGGGATGAACGCTATTGAAATTGGTGAGAATCGGTCTATGTTCAGACCTAGCCCCCATACAAATTACCCATATGAAATCGACATAAATTGCCATAAGATCCAAATTGTCATATAGATCTTACTAAAATTGGGTTTGTATGCGTTCATTACATCCACTAATGAGTAGTCCAAAAATGATCCCTTTGACCCCATATAGAGCTGCTTCCCGATCTTCACTTAAATCTATTAAAAAACAAAAATATTGCACTGATTCTTCTCAAATTTTGTTTGTACATATTTTTGCAAAATACAAGAGACTTTACCAAACATGATCAGGATCGGTCCATTTTTGGACCTAGTCCCTTTATAGATATAGCATCCGATATGAACTTTTTCATTTCTGCAGCCAAAAAAATTAATAAAAATCCCACTCAAATTTGGTTTTTGCTTATTTTCAATGTCCAGTTAGTTGGGCCTAAGAGAGAGGGTTTCTAGTCGCATGGTATAGGGTATCGTATGGTCGGTTTAGACCGACTATAATTTTCTTACTTGCTTTTTATTGTTTTTTGGTAAAGGGTTGCATACGTTTTTATTACTTCAAATAATTTTATATATCTTTTCAAAAAAGGTATAATTATAAGTTAATGGTGTATGAAATATTTACCTAATGAGTTTCAACTGATCATAAAATTGCCCGAAACTCTGATGCTGATTTTATACAAAAAAAAAAAAACAGGTAAAAAGCCAATGCCTAAGATATTTTCATTATTAAATAACAAATATAACTAAATTTTTTTTAATGAGTATTTTTTTATTTGTTTTATAATAGGCTTAAAATTACATAACAATTGTCTGCTTTTTTACTAGTTATTTTCTACAAAACAATCAGAAATATCAAAAGATAAAAGATGTTTTATATCCATAGCTTCGGAATCATCATTTTCTGTTTCAAGATTTATTTCTGGTAACCATGTTGTTCTTATGGAGTATATTACTGGATCTGATGATATCAATAAATATTCCATTAAATCGGAATTTTGGGCTTCTTTGCTACATTTTCTTGTATTAAAAAGTCTAAAGTGTTTGACATCTCTGTTCCTAGCTTCTTGTGCTTCTTCAGTCAGTTCTCCCAAGGACAGGATGCTATTTTGTATTATTTCTTTCCCATGAGCTAATACTTTGTGTACAGTTGGTGTCATTGGCCTCCAAGGATATAAGTTCATTATTAATTCCTTAGTTCCACTAGCATATATTTTCAATTTCTCCGCATTAATTTGTTGTTTACTATTAATGACAGCTAATATTACTTTACACCGTGCGATTAAAGCCGTGTCAATGCCAGTAATCAAAGAAGTAGTTTCGGGGTCTTCAAAGAAACGTCTTGCTGTATTACCATCATTTGAACTTCCATAGCCACAAAGAGGCTTATCGATAATTAGACCAAGTTGCATTTTAAATTCATCCTGAATTCTTTTCTTCTCAGTTTTTCGTATGGCGTGTAGATCAGTATTATTTTGAACTGGTATATTTTCTTGTCCTGGAATTTGCCGGTATTTTAGATCATATGCGAGATGCAAGCAATATTCCATAAATCGTATTCTTGCATGAAGTGGTGATATTCCAAATTTTAAAGCATTTTCATTAATAGGAATTTCATCACAACTGTTATGAAATTCTGAACTTTTCTTTCCACATATATTACATTTCCAAGTAGATGTTATATCTGTAACGGCATTGGCTACTTTCCCATCAATCATTGTAAAAAGTGGTTGAAATAACACTTTAATGGCACTTCCAGATATTTCCACAAAAACTGGAGACAATCTCGAAATTTCCTGATTTATTGAACTCACTAAGCTTTGTGTTGTAATTTTGTCTTCCTTTGTGTACTCAAATCGGATTGGCCGACATAGAAACTTAGATCAGGGTGTTAAATTACTCCATATGTCCTGATATTCTCTCTCACTAGAAGAAGAACTTGTCTCATTATATAGCCTCATTTTTAATGGTACTAATGATGTCATAAAAATTGTTGAAAAATCTATTTTTGAACTGCTTCCACTTGGTTGTCTATACTCAGAAAATCCAGATGTTCCATCGCATCCCCATTTACATATTAACGTAACTTCTGAATTGTTGCATATTTCTATTCCTTCTTTGCTAAATGTGGATATTACTCTAGATTCAGTGTTTTCAGCAGTTCCGCTAATCCAACATTTGCACATTCAGTATTGGATTTCACATTAGATGGTAGAATTTTATTATACCCTATACCACTATGTGCTTTGGGTATAATGACTTTGTGCTGCTGTTTGTAACAACCAAAAATATTTGACCTAGACCCATCTTTAATTATACCGATCGAATCAGAACCACTTTTTGAGTTGATTTAACAATGTCCGTCCGTCCGTCCGTCCGTCTGTGTGTCCATGTAAACCTTGTAATCAAACTGAAGGTCGCAAATATGAATATATTTTGATGAAATTTGGTATATAAGCTTTTATCGGCCATGGGATGAACGGTATTGAAATCGGTCCATGTTCAGTCCTAGCCCCCATACAAATTACCCCTATGAAATCGACATAAATTGCCATAAGATCCAAATTGTCATATAGATCTTACTCAAATTGGGTTTGTATGCGTTCATTACATCCACTAATGAGTAGTCCAAAAATGATCCCTTCGGCCCCATACAGACTGCTTCCCGATCTTCACTTAAATCTATTAAAAACAAAAATAATGCACTGATTCTTCTCAAATTTTGTTTGTATATATTTTTGCAAAATACAAGAGACTTTACCACACATGATCAGGATTGGTCCATTTTTGGACCTAGTCCCCATATAGATATAGCATCCGATATGAACTTTTTCATATCTGCAGCCAAAAAATTAATAAAAATCCCACTGAAATTTGGTTTTTGCTTATTTTCTATGTCCAGTTAGTTGGGCCTAAGAGATAGGGTTTCTAAATGCATGGTATAGGGTATCGTATAGTCGGTCTAGACCGACTATAATTTTCTTACTTGTTTTTTGTTTCCTTTATGGCTCTGCTGGTAGGAAAAATATCAAATCCTTTTTCTTTGAGAGCTTTTCTCAAAATACCATATTTATTTCTTGTCAATCCCAAATTTAAAATAAGAGCTACCGCATCCTCTTCTGTAAATGATGTTGACGATTTTGGCGTTGAAATACTTTGCACCATACGCTTCAACCGCTTAGGAGATGCAGTTGGTAACACATTTACAATTTTAGCAGCTTCCTTTGGTTGCATGCGTGTCAAGGCTGATTTAAAAGAATCCTTAATTTCATTAGGCGAATGGTTACTAATGATTTCTTCTTGTTTTTTCTTTTTTGTCCTTGATTGAACATTTTCGTAGTCCTTTTTAGGTCGACCAAATGCCTTTTTCTCAATTTGTACTGTGAGGCCCGTTTTCAACCATTCTTCATTTTTAGTCATAAACTTTGATTTTGATAAACCCGATTGGCTAAATCTTCTTTCGTAAGCTTTGTAAAAATTTTCAACATCTTCAGATCTCACAATTAAACCGTAAGTGTTGTTAATTGTATAAAATAATTTCGAGACTTTTTCCGAACGTGATGAATGAATAGTAGAATCGGAAGGATTTTCCCAAATAACTTTGCAAAGTGAATAATACTTTAATGTAACCTCCATGATAGATTATACGTAAGTGATCTTAATAAACAAAAAACTCATGATTATATACTGAAAATACTTTTTGAAAGGTAATATATCGGGCAGGTACTTCAACCAATACTTACATTTTGTTTTAGTGAATCTAAGGATTTGGCTTTTACCTGTTTTTTTTGCATAAAAAGGTATTGTGAATTACAGATATTTTGCAATAGATATCAGAGTTTCGGGCAATTTTCTGATCAGTTGAAACTCATTAGGTAAATATTTCATACAGCATTAACTTATAATTATACCTTCTTTGAAAAGATATGTAAAATTATTTGAAGTAATAAAAACGTATGCAACCCTTTACCAAAAAACAATAAAAAAATATGTCATTCACTATGTAAATGACCATTTATATGAACAAATAGAGAAATAGCTAAATTTTTGCCTGTGGAGTGTGGTTTGGGATCATTATTTCAGCATGTTGCAATATATTTGATAGACATGTTATATATCGTTGAATAGATAAATATGTCTTCCTTAACAATATATATAATAATAAGTAAAATTCAAAAATTTTGGGAACACTTTAAAAACACCAAAAAAACCAAAAAAAAAAAACGAAAAACCATAGTTTTTCTATATTTTTTTCTGAATTTGAATATAATATCGATATTTCTAAGATATTAATTTTAAGAAAGCTTTAGAAGGAAACAATTTAAAAAAGTTTAATTAACAACTCACTAAAACAACAATAATAACCCTTTTTTTTACATAATTGTGTAGAATTATTCTTTTTAAACTCTTTCTTTTAACTCATACTCGCTGTCTGTCTGTCTGTCTGTCTGTCGTGGGTCAACCCCATTCCCCCTTTTCCAATTGATCTGAAACTTAGCTCATAGTCTTGTTGTGACTACAGATTAATTTTGGGGTAGTCACGCACAGTCAGGGAGTGATCTAAATAGCATTTCCCCTGATCCGGTAGATCTGAAACTTAGTCCATACACTTGCTGTGAAAAAAAGATTAACTTTGACTTAATCACGCACAGTCACGCACAGTCACAGAAAGATTTTAAACGGATTTCCCCTCATGCAATCAAACTGAAACTTGGTCGATATACTTGCTGTAAAGAAAGATTAACTTCGACATAGTCACGCACAGTCACGGAGTGATTTAAAACCCATTTCCCCTTATCTGATCGATCTTGACTTAGTCACTTTGACTTAGTCACGCACAGTCACGGAGAGATAAAAACCTCACTTCCCATCATCCGATCGATCTGAAACTTTGTCTACAGACATGTTGTGACCAAAGATAAATTTTAAAATAGTCAAGCAAAGTCACGTACAGTCACGGAGAGATTCAAAACTCATATGTATAAGTTAAGAAAGAGTTTTAATAAAAACTTTGTTTTTATGGGTTAGATTATTTATCATTTCGTTTTATAATAAATAAATACATATTACGTTACTATTAGATATAATATGTAGTATCATTATACCCTATACCACTATGTGGTTTGGGTATAATGACTTTGTGCTGCTGTTTGTAACTACCAAAAATATTTGACATAGACCCATCTTTTATTATACCGATTCACTCAGAATCACTTTCTGAGTCGATTTAGCGATGTCCGTCCGTCCGTCCGTCTGTGTGCCCATGTAAACCTTGTAATCAAACTACAGGTCGCAAATATGAAGATATTTTCATGAAGTTTGGTACCTAAGCTTTTATCGGCCATAGGATGAACGCAATTGAAATTGGTGAAATTCGGTCTATGTTCAGACCTAGTCCCTATACAAATGACCCTTATGAAATCGACATAAATTGCCATAAGATCCAAATTATCATAAAGATCTTAGTCAAATTGGGTTTGTATATGTTTATTATATCCATTAATCATTAGTCCAAAAATAATACCTACAGGACAATTCTTAGTCATAGGCCCCATATAAAACTGCTTTCCGATCTTCAATTTTATCTATCAAAAAACAAAAATATTGCACAGATTTTTTCCAAATTTGGTTTGTATATATTTTTTCAGAATATAAGTGACTTTACCAAATATGGTTATGATCGGTCTATTTTTCGGCCTAGTCCCCATATAAATATAGCATCCGATATGAACTTTTTCATATCTGCAGCCAAAAAAATTAATAACAATGACACTCAAATTTGGTTTATGCTTATCTTCTATATCCAATTAGTTGGACCGAAGAGATAGGGTCGCTAAACCATGGTATAGGTTATCGTATAGTCGGTCTTGACCGACTATAACTATCTTGCTGGTTTTTATTGTTATTCCGCGAAGGTACATATGTGTATTAATTAGTATAATTAAATTTTTTTTTAATTTATTCATTTCATACACTATGTTGCAATTCATTTCAATCCATTAGTTTGCCTAAAAATTGTTTTCATTACATATTGCTAGTGTTTACACAATGAAATAAAAGGATACATAGGTCACTGGGAATGTGATACAATATCTAAAGTAATGATAATCTTATTTTTTTAATTCGTACATATGTTAGGCAATTGTCGAATTTTTGGCACGTTTACAAATTTTGTAAAGAAGACCATACGAATTTTATAAAGTGATCTTTAGTCAAAGTTATAATTTAGATTACTTTAAAAATTCCATCACTTAATTTTGTATATATTTAATTAAATTATGTATTTACTTTTATAAGTTTAAAATCAGTTTACTTTTTATGTATCTTTTTCATGTTTTCTTTTCAAGTAAATTTAGTTTTGCAAACAAAATTTAGTTTCCTGCTTTTAAAGTCTACTTAAGTATATTAAACTTTACTTTCATATTTATGTAGTTATATTAAAACTTTATACACGATCTTAATAATCAATGACAAGAAATATTAAAAAAAAGAAAACTGTTCTGTTTAAGAAGAAAAAATATGAAATTAAAACACCCCTAAATTTATATGAAAATTGTATGTCAATACTTATATCTGTAACCAAAGTTATATTAAAAAGATAAGTAATAAAATATAGTCGAGTTCTCTATTGGTCTAATTCTTTAAAACATTTTTGTTTTTGATGTTTTGAATATTTCGTGTACTTTCCTCTATTTGGTATAAAAATTTCAGTGAAAAACTCACAAAACTAAAAAGTTACACATTGCTGAACAAAATCTAAAAATATAATATGTTAAATGTGACTTTCGAGAGAATAGATTTATTCCTAAGAATAGATTTCTCCTTATTACACATTCCAAAAATAAAAATATTATTATGGCTAATACCCTAAAAAATGTAGTAAATTTCTATTAAAACAATGAATATTCAAATATACAGTTTAAGATTTTTTAACTGAATCCTTAAAAATATATTTGACCCATTTTGTTCAAATGTTAAACACATATAGCAGTTGCAATCGATTTCTACATAGAAAAAATATTAAAATATTTTTGAAACCCTCAAGAAATAAAACAAAAACAAAAATTATTTTGATTAATTTCTACTTCTAACTCAATCCAAATCAGCAACTTAATTAATCAAAACAGGGCTAACAAAAATGATAAAAGAATTTAATAAAATTATCAAAATTTTAATGTGAACCTTGCGTAATCATATCCTTTACCAATTTTTAAAATTTCGGTGCATAATTATTGAGTCAGAATCCAAAGTCTTAATTACAATTATCATTATCTACTCCTTACTTCTTAATATTGCAAGTGGAGTAGGATATCCATCAGAGTGGTAAAGTGGACTTAATGATCTTAGTTGATAAAATCGGATGGAGCCTATGGTCAAGCTCGAGTAGCTTGAAGCTTGTGTAACTCGAAGATTAAAAACTTACATTTATAATATTTAAAAGCATATTCTTAATATATAAAAACGTTGGTGCGTATGTTGGTACTCTAATAACTGTTGAACCACTAACGCTAGCGACTTCGTATTCATACCATATATTCCTTTGGTTCTCCGATTTGCATAACTTTTTTTTGTACCTGATAGGTGGCGCTGGGGTCGAGATTTTCCCAAAAAATTTATTTACGGTCCAATTTAGCTCAAATTCGCAACATATATTATGTACATAAAACTAAAGTTGCTGACAAAGTTTTTCACCTGTAGGTGGCGCTGGTGTTAAAATATTCAAGAAAACGTATATTTTTTTCAGTCATATTCATAATATTATTAAATGCAATGTATTTAAGGATTTTCGAGGGAGTTCGTGCTTTACTTTTGCCCGACACTCGGTATTAAAATTTAGATGCAATATAAAATCCATATGTTCTCTTCGGGCCAGCAACGCGGACCGGACTCAGCTAGTACAAAGATAAATCCAAATATTTAATGAAACAAATCTGTATATACTTTTTGGAATCCTTAAAGTACCAGAAATATCATCCTTAAATATCACTTGAATCTTACTGGCGTCTGCCAACAACTACTGGAAAAAGCTTGAACACTTTCCATACAAATGTATGAAAATATGCGCTATTTAAGAAACATATGGTACAAATTTATAGTTTTTAAATTTGAAAATATGAGGT
The DNA here is from genome assembly GCA_963682025.1 of Cordilura impudica. Taxonomy (NCBI): domain Eukaryota; kingdom Metazoa; phylum Arthropoda; class Insecta; order Diptera; family Scathophagidae; genus Cordilura; species Cordilura impudica. The sequence goes on from OY821518.1 coordinate 307,251,855, forward strand.
AAGGTAAGTTAAGAACTACTACTCGAAAAAAGATCAGACACTTTCGATACAAATTTATGAAAATGTACAATCTATGGATTTTCCAAAATATATGGTAAAACTAAATATAAATTAAATTCACCTACACAATATTAAAGATGTAAGGTAGGTAAACTACTTTTATCGACACAGATGATAAATTTAAAAAAAAAATTTAAAAAAACAATTACATGTTTTTTCCTTAATTGCAACTGACTATACTTATAGATAACTCATTTAAAACTTTACGGCATTCTGACTAAAGATATGCTGTTGGCGATCTACTACTCAAAAAGGATCAGCCAATTTATAATTTAATGAGTAATCTATAAATATAGAATATCCTTATCCTTTTTTTATACTTTTTGCAAAACATCTGATCTCTTTTAGGTAGTTGATCCCACACGCCTAAATTTTTGTCAGAATACTGTAAACATTTGAAAACATAATCATTACATATGTACATACATATGTAAGCATATTCAAATTGAAATACTTTTCCAAGTAAGATTCTTGAAATATTTTGAATTTAGACAGCAAACATATACGAGGATCATTTTTCATACATTTGAGTGAAAAGTGGCTGATCTTTTTGGAGTAGTGGTTAACGCACTCCACAGTTTTTATCAGAATGCTTCAACATTTCCCAACAATACTCTATGGATATAACTGACACGAACATATAAAAGACTATGCTATGTATTTTTGATTTATTTTTTTTTTTTTGTAAAATGATGTAAAACATCTCTTACAAGTTTTAATTACTTTTCTCTTTGATTAAAAAACTTAACTCTAAACTTTATATTTTTAGTATTTTATAAGCTTTTTTTATATTAAGATAGTACTGGAACTACTATAGCAACTAGGCTTGCCAAATCTTGACGCGTTAGTGGGATGATTTTTTTTTTCTTAATTAGCATGGAAGTTATGAAAAAGTAAGTTTATCATGAAAAACTAAGACCAAGACAAAACATTAAAAGAATGAAGCAAGCAATGTATAGCCAGTCCTGGCCCACTAAATGGGTTTAAAAGGTCGGAATATATATCGATTTTCATCAATTTAAACTTAGTCAAACTTATTTATAATTCAGCCTTTATAATATTGATTTATATTCTATTCCTAGTTGAAAATCTTTTAGAAAATTTTAGTTTTTTATATCAAAATAGCGGATTTCTTCCGGTGAACATAAATTTTCTTATTCGGCCAGGCTGGTGTCATTTTCATTTTGTACAGTATAAGGATAGGTTTGGAAGCTTCCAATTTTAATGGGGGCCTACTCATAGAAAAGTACTTAAATTACTTTATCTTTATTTCCTTGCGAGTATGGTTTGGTAGTAAATAGCTTATTTTGTGCTCATTTTGTTGGAAATTCTATCATCGCAGTATTTAGCAGAACTTATTTTTATTTTGCAAACTAAACTGGTATAACGAATTATAAACTATGTTATATGTACGTTTTGAAAGATGCACAGTAGTGCACAGTAGTTCATCATTGGAATTTGTGTTTAACTTTTAGTTTCTGCTGGAACTATTTTAAATCATTGGAAAACTTTTGAGACAATGAGATTTTGTGATGTTTTAATATAATTTATCAGCAAAATAAAAAGAGTATGAGAAATTTTTGTCTTTTTTTTTTGCAAAATTAACAAATATATATTAGTCTGACAAATGATCTTTTAGCTTGATTCTTCACAAACCTTGGAAATGCTTGAAAATCAAGCCTGTCCGCAACCCTGTTAAAAATATGTTTTTTAAAAATTCAATGATAATGTATCTTTCCAATATATAATTTATTTTACTAAATCCGGTAATAATTATAATTTTTTTGCAATGTATTTAAAATGAATTTTCTGTCGGTACATGCAAATTTTAATATTTTAAAACGTTCACACAAATATATTAAATTTGATTCTCTATTTGCTGATGGTTAATAATTTTTCAGTTTTGGCTAAATTTCAATAAATTAAAATCCCGATATCTGGATCACTAATAAAATGGATAACAAGATTTAATAAGCTAAATAACAATGATAAAAAGAATAATTTGCAAATAAAAGTGCAATACTGATTTTATATATTTAAAATGTCTTAAGTGTCATTTCCACAGAACTTTATATTAACAATAAAGTACATATGTTTAATTAGTATTAATATTAAAAATTATGTAAAATAATATAAAAGCAAGGAAGGGAGTTAAATTCCGCTGTACCGTATCTTTAACACATTCCACCTCTGGACCCGTTGACGACCTTTACACGTATTCAATAGGGAAGATATATAACAGGCTTCTAATCTTAATGTTTTTTACAAATCATATATCTTTAATTCATCAAAACATGATAAATTGTATACAAAAAATTTTATATTATGAAAATTGGAAATTTTTTCAAATAAAAATATTTAAAAAAAATTTTTTTAATATGGACACTTTTCAATAAGTTCAAATTTAGAGTTCTTAAAAAAAAACTACTTACATACATATAGTGTTACAAAAAAATTATAAAAATCTGATTACTTTTTATTTTCATTAAAATCTATAATGTTATTTCATATTTTATAAATAGCTAAGTACTTTTTCAAGAAAATGTACTTGTTTTTTTATTATATTTCTTTCATATTGGCGATATTTGGTACTTACAACAAGAGTTTTTTTTACATATTCATTGAAATCTCGAGACTTATTGAACAGATCTGCTATTAATGATCGTGATTTCCACAGACGGACAGATAGACAGACGGACACCGCTATATCAACTCCGCTATTTATAAGCATCAAGAATATGTATAGTGTATTTGAAGGAGTCCAAATTTTTTCTTCTAATTATTGTAAACGAAATGTCAAATATATACCCTCCGTAAATTGGTGGGGAGGGTATAGAAAGTGAAAAAACCATAACATGACAAAAAATCATTTATTTAAATAAAAATTGTTTTGGTTAGAAACGGTTAGAAAAAATTAGATCATACATGTGAGTGTTAAACTTTTCAATTTATTTAACAAAGTAAAATAGAATACAGGAAAATTTTAATTTCATGATTTACTACTGGACATAGTGTGGTTTTCTGTACGAGTATATTCAAATTTAGAATTGTTTTTGTGTTTTTTTTCTTTTAACAGTTATTTGCTTCTTCTGTAAAAGTCTATAACACTTATTTTTCTTATGGCATATTGCAAAAATGTTGAGAGGAAAATTATAGTAAAAATGGCACGAAAACTTAAAAAATTTATGAGGAATGTTTTTACAATACTTCCCGAAGAATTTAAAATACGGTGCAACATTTGGCTGTTGTTCTTCAAGAGAATTACTTTACCAATCAGCATCTACAAGTAAGATGAACAAATTTTAATACCAGGAGAATACGAGATCATGAAGATTGTCATTCGTTCTTCATTAAACTGGGGAATTATTTGTGTGAAGATTTTTTATGTTTAATTCCATGATAGCAATTAATTTATTACTTCGGCAAATTTGAGTTGCATGAAAAAACGGCCCTCAACTTTTGCCATGGAATTTAAAACATTTTAAGTGTTTTCGAACTTCAACTACAACGGATGTACTACCTGACATCAGACGGGTGAACATATTATATATTATATCCATACGCATCGACAAGAACAATGTCATTACTTTGTTTCATTTCCTATAACGATAATTATTATTTTAGTTTAAAAAGTCATCACTATGAAGTAAAAACAATATTTAAAGAAGTCTAGGGTAAAGTTACACAATATGTAGAAATATAAATTTAAAAAAATATGTATTAAAAACACAAAATAGCATTAACAAATGCATTTTGTTTGTTAATTTAAATCATATTTAAGTAAAACCGAATATTTTCTAAATCATGGAAAATATGTATTCAAAAAATGCAAAAAGAAAACTTTTTTAATGGAATAATCTCAAACTAAATTTACAAATACAATATTCTTTATTGGTTACTCGTATTTTTCAAACTGATTGAAAATTAATGGTAAAATATTTCTTTTGTACGAAACGTCTCGAAAATTTATGCTAAAAGTATTGAATTCTGATAATTGATTAATAATTATAATTTTGTTGTTATTTACAATTTAATTAAAATTTATTATCAGTATACAGATCCTACTTTATTTATTCTTCAGATCCTACTTTTTTATTAAAAATGATCACGTTAGTTATATTATACAGTATACAGTATCTATAGATGTTTGCTTTTTTTTACAGGTGGCATGGATGCATTTTGAACAATCGGCCATATTAACGGTACATAATCATGTGATAACACGAAATCCACGCATCAGTGTGACACACGATAAGCACGATCGGCATCGCACCTGGTATTTACACATAAACAATGTCCAGGAAGAGGACAAAGGACGTTATATGTGTCAGATAAACACAGTCACTGCGAAAACACAATTTGGCTACTTGAATGTTGTTGGTAAGCAATCGTACATATTTGTATAACAAAATAAAAATATCGAACAAGTTCTTCACCGAGACCATACTATAAATAAATTAAAAATAAATTTATTCTCTGGAACTATTGCTTTTTTTCGTTATCTAAAATCGAAAGCAAAATCTTCAGGGACAGCGGCAACAACAAACAGCAGTAAAGTTACATTAAGTTAAAATTTATGCTTCAATGACTACACTTTATTATATGCGTTGCAAAGTAGATTGAAAAATATGACTTTTTATGTTCATAACAACAACAAAATCTAAGTATACAAAAAAAGAAATGAAAAGGAATCACTGCCACAACGTCATCAGAGTCTTCTATTTGCTATACATACACATATACCTACAAACTGAAAGGAATTTGTTTATGTTAAAATATGTGTGTATATTTTAGCTCTTTGTAGTAGAGTCGCGTCTCAGAACTTTGACATAAAATATGTTTATATATGGGAACGGGCCGAATATAAAAACTATTGATTCTTCAAACTGCGAAACATGAAAAATATTCGAAACTTATACAATATCTTTGAAGTATTTTTAAACAATTACAGACAAGGAATTACTTAAATAAAACCGTAATTTATGCAGAATTGCAGAAATATTATAAGCAAATATGAATGCATTTCATAAAATTTCTTTTTTTTTTTCAATATTACTGTTTTTTATGTTTTTGTCTTCAACAATATATATTTCAACAATATATATTTACAGGGTCTAGTGTATACCTGTCGGCCCAGTGTATACCTATGTATTAGAAATTAGGTAAATTATTAATCACTTATAAAATTCAAAAAAAAAAAAGTTGCATTTAACTGTCTGGACTGACAAATTTTTATAAAAATCATTCGTTGGTTTCTTTTCCAGTATATATTATAAATTATAAGTAAAAAATTAATGTTGCAATAATGGGTTAAATTAGCTCTCAAGTTTATTCTGTCCTTAAAGTTGATGACAAATGTCACACAAATCGGCAATACTTGACAATACGCTATGGGTATCAAATCTTTTAAGTAAATACTTAATTTTTCACAATACTTTAGATTTTATTAGAATTTAGACGTATATAAATACAGTAAAAAATCGATAATCCGGACAGTTAATTGTGTACCCAAATCCGGATTACGAGTTTTCTGGATTATCGAGATTTTTTCCCATATTTAGTTATTAAAAACAATTATAACCTTAACTAAAATTTAAAAAGTTTTGTGTATTCTTTTTGCTCAAGGCATCTTGCAACAATAATAATAAATTAAAAAGCTAAGTACAAAAAACTTTGATGGCCTCCCCCTGGATTATACGTATAACAAATGTAAACAAAATATTTGAAAAAGTACACAATTTGATAAACTTAATTATTACAACAAACACACTGAATTTTTAGCATTTTTTATAGGTGCCACCATATTCTAAGTCAGATCTCGGCGCAATAATGCTCGATTTATCTAATTTTAAATAGCTACCTGCTTGAAATAATGGCAATTAATATTATCCTAAGTTTACACAGCAAAATGGCTTATTTTCCGAATGAGTGTAATTTCAACAGACGGACATCTTTATATCGACTTGAGTTGTTATAGGGATCAAGAATTTATATACTTTATGGGGTCACAAATTAGTTTTTTAATACGTTACAAACGGAAAGACAAACTGATGTATACCCTCTACACAGTGGTGTGGAGGGTATAAAATATAAAAACTAAAGACAAACTAAAATTCCAATTACAAAATGATGAAAACCAGTTAGCTAACAACTCTTAAGAAAGACATACAAATACTCAGGGAACAAACAACACTCAACTTTAAAGGAAACGAAACCAACTGCGTTGATTTAGTTTAAAAGTGTCATCATACTCCTACAATGATACTCATACAAAACAAACTCTTTTGTAGTTTGCTTAACAGGAAATATTGTACAGACTAAAAGGAAGCATTTGCCGCATTTCATAAAATATTGAGCGAAGGTAAATTTGGTAATTTTTTTTTTTACCAGCTAGAAAATTTTCGTGAACGGCGCGCCGTGCTTTAATATTTCTTCTTGGTAAAATATAAAATTCAGTCTAAACCAAATTAAGCCACTGCCACTAACTAGTTCAGTAATATATCCAACCACAAAGATGACCTAATAAATTAACACTTTAGCTTAATACATGAGTAATAAAGTATTTGGTGGAAATATATACTCGAAAATAGCACACGAAACAGTAAACACACAACACAAACATCGTTGTAGTAATTGTTCCTCGTCATAATCAGCAGCAACGGCATAATCAGTATCTGTAGCAATAGCAGCATTTAGTAAATAAATGAGTCACTCATTTAGTTTTTTAGTTAGTAAAAGTGAGGCATGACGAGAGTAAGTGGCAGGATAACAAGTCAAGAACTCATTTAGCCTCTTGGCCAAATAAATACACAAGTGTTGTCTTCTTTCCTTCGTTCATCCTTAAGAAACTTTCATTATGTTGTGTTTGAGAATAACAAAAAGATGGCTTTGTTTATCTGTGTGTTTTATTTTGTATCGTCCTTAATTTTCGTAAAGAAAAAAAAACATAAGTGGAAGGTAGAAAGTAGCAACAGTAGAAATATTACATCTCAAGTTTATTTTTAACCACTTTATTACCTGCTTAGCAACACTAAAGAATGATAGGAACTCATCTCAAGAGTCGACAATAATCACACACATTTTTTTATTTAGTTGAAAAGAAAAATCAAGCATCTTTTGTATCATACATACGAACTATGTACGGTATTGCGCCAAATATAATAAATAGTTGGTTAATTTCGAAGAATATTCAATTAAAAAATAAATAAAAATAACAAGTAAGAAATTATAGCCAGTATACCCCAACTATGAGTACCCTATACCATGCGTTTAGAGAATTGATCTGAGGTCGAATTAATTGGGTACAGAAAAAAAAAAAACAACCCAAATCTGAGTTGAATATTTGTTTATTTTTTGTTACCCGTAGATCTTAAAAAGTTCATATCGGATGGGGACTAGGTCGAAAAATAAACCCATCTGTGCTATATTTTTGTTCTTGATAGGTTAAAATGAAGATCGGAAAGCGACTTTATATGGGGGCTAATAATAACGATTTTCCTGGATTCTATTTTTAGACTACTGATTAATGGATGTAATAATCACATACAAACCCATTTTGACCGAGATCTATATGATAATTTGGATATTTTGGCAATTTAACTCGATCTCATAGGGGTCATTTTTATGTGATCTAGGTCTGAACATGAACCGATTTTCACCAATTTCAATAGCATTCGTCCTATGGCCGCTAATATGCGAAATTTTATCAAAATACATTCATATAAGTATGCGACCTGTAGTTTGATTACAAGATTTACGTAGACACACAGGCGGACAGAAGGACGGATATCGCTAAATCCACTTAGAAAGTAATTCTGAGTCGATCGGTATAACAAAAGATGGGTGTAGGTCAAATATTTTTGGTAGGTTCAAACATGAGCACAAAGTTATTATACCCTAACCGCATGCCTGTACAGGGTAGAAAATTCATTCGTAACATCCATTAAAATTCTGAAGTTACTAGATTGAATATAAGTACGAGTAGTATATGTTTTTGCAAAAGATAAGTGACCTTACAAAATATAGTCAGGATCGGTCCATTTTTCGACCTAGTCCCCATATAAATATAGCATCCGATATGAACTTTTTCATATCCAAAGGCAAAAAATTATTAACAATGCCACTCAAATTTTGTGTATGCTAATTTTCTATATCTAATTAGTTGGACCTAAGAGATAGGGTCCCCAAACGCATAGCATAGGGTCGGTCTAGACCGACTATTATTTTCTTACTTGTTTTATTTATTTTTTTTTTTTATATATGTAAACATCTATACGCACATTTCTATTTCTATTTCACAATACAATCACAAAAACAGCGTAACATGTATGACGTAAGACAAAATCGGTGTAACCTGTTTAAAAATGATAAAATTAAAAATGAAAAATGAAAACCTAAAAGTGAAAAATTAAAATAAAAAATAAAAAAAAAATAAAAATTAAAAATTAAAAATGAAAAATAAAAAATGACAAATAAAAAACAAAAAATAATAAATGAAAAATAAAAAATGAAAAATAAAAAATGAAAAATGAAAAATAAAAAATGAAAAATGAAAAACGAAAACCAAAAAATGAAAAATTAAAAATTAAAAATAAATAATGAAAAATGAAAAATGCAAATAAATAATGAAAAATAATAAATGAAAGATAAAAGACAAAAAATAAAAAATAAATAATAAAAAATAAAAAATAAAAAATAAAAAATGAAAAATAAAAAATAAAAAATGAAAAAAGAAAAATAAACAATGAAAACTGAAAAATAAAAAATGAAAAAAGAAAAATAAACAATAAAAATGAAAAAGGAAAAACGAAAAATGGAAAAAGGAAAAAATTAAAAATGAAGAACGAAAAATTAAAAATTAAAAACGAAAAATTTAAAATTGACCGGTTGAAATAATAAATAATAATAAATATTTTTATATTAGCAGAGCCCCTGCAGTTGATTACTATAAGTGATACATTGATGACGTTTTCTGTTTGATTTTAAAAAAGTGCCATAAAAAAATTTTTCATTACTAGATGTTTACACTTCTTCCTGTGATTGGACTCACATGATTTTTTTTCATATGTCCTTTCATAGGCATTGCTGTGAAAGCATTTGTAGAATTATGTTTATTTACCAGTCTACAAACAATCATTATTATTGTTGTAAAAAGGAGTTTCCTTACGTTTCCTTTCCTTTTCATTTTTCACCCAACGTTCGTCTGCTTTTTTCAGACTTCTTCAAAAGTGTATATTTTTATTTAAATTGATTCTATATTACATCGTTTTAATTGTAGTCACTTATTTATCTGAAAAAAAAAAACTGGACTTCACGACACAGAAATTGTAAATAAATAAATAAATGATGACAACACAGCACACAGATAACACAAATTGAACTTTACGCAAGTATCACAGAACTTTAACTCTTAATTTGAAGTATTAGTTCCATTTTTACCATTTGCATATCTTGCTGCTTTTGTTTTACACACTCTTCATTTAATGACTAGATGTAGTTGTTTTTATTTTTTTGTAATAGTATGAAGTTCTTTTTTTAAGAGAAGAAGTGTCTGTCTTATTTCTATCGCTTTAAAATGCAAGCATTCAAGTATGTTATGTTTGCATTTTGCTGCGTTTGTTGTGCTCAATACTGTACATAACAATGCAAAATAAACAGTAAATATTATGTATCTTGATAGTACAAGTACAAGATAATTATATTTTTAAAGCATAATAATCGAGGTAATATAAACCGCAAATTGCTAATGTACTTGTTTTTTTTTTTTTAATTACGACAGTGCCTCCCAACATTGATGATTCGTTAAGTTCTAGTGATGTCATAGTTAGAGAAGGCTCAAATATTTCTTTAAGATGTCGAGCTAGTGGTAGTCCTAAGCCGGTCATTAAATGGAAAAGAGATGATAATTCAAGGATAACAATAAGTAAAAATCATATTGGTAAGTATTCTTTTACAAAAATATAGTTTATTTCTTAATTTTTCAAACAATCATCATTTAATGTCATCAATAGCTAATGACAGTCATGGAAATATAAAAATCTTTTAAATACATTTGGAATTTAATAAATCCAACTTGCTTTACTTTAATTTTTAACTAGATGAACTTTATACATGTATACGTATTATTAAAGTACAAATTATAAATAATTTTCAGCAATTTTTTTCATATTCATTGAAAATTCAAATTATTAAACTTAGAAATATGTATAATTTTTTTTTTCAATTGATGACCCGATTAGTGTCCATATGAAACTAAAATCATTATTGTAAAGGGTTTCCCTACGCCGGATTTGATATTACATTTAAACACATTTTCCATATAAGAAATTATAATATTTATGGAAAATTATAATGCACAAATATTGGAATATATTTTAGTATACAATATCCAACCAATTTGTAGAACTTTCTTCTTAAGCAAATGAATTGTATGTGGAACTGTATTGATAGACATACATATGCAACTTTAAAAAACCCCAAGTAACGCAATTTCGCTGTCCAATTGTTACCCCCTTTTATTGATAATATATGAACTGAAAGTTTCTTCATCAGTTATTTAATTGTGTACCATACTAAATCACAACATCTGTACTTTATAATAAAATATAAAAATTGTGATCTTTAAAATAAATAATGTGTTTAAATTTAAAACCAAATTCGGCTTTCTTATTGGGATACCTTTGTTTTGTAAGTAGGGAATGTATCCTAAGATTTTCGTGCCAAATGAAAATTTAGGTTAAAATATATAAAAAATAACCGATAATAAAATTATAAAATATCCAATCCCAAACTTCAGGAAATCTTCGAATGGTACTAAACTTCCTTTCTAAGTGGATTGCGATCAAAATTGTTGTGTGTGAAAATAAATACGTATTTAACCAGCAAAGGCGTAAACCGATTCTGTGACAGTGATATGTAATTTAATTTTGAATAGAAGGTCTGGAACTTTTATCCATTATGGCGATATGACATCGGACAGACTAATGAAGAATATTCAAAGGAAAGTGTTTATATGCGTTTTAATGTTTTGATTGCATTATTTGTAAATTCAATTGAGAATTTTGCGAAAATCCACTTCAAAAAACTTTCGGCCAAAAAGCAACACTCTTGAGAGGATGAGTGCTCCCCAATGAGAGCTATAATGTTGGCAGTACTGAAAATTCCTGCCATAATTTTAAATTTACTAAAGGGTTTAAATTTGACTTTAAATTTTTTGAGATGATAATTTCATAGTTCATTCTGCTTTAAGATCAATAAATTCACTCAGATTAAATTAGCACAGAATAAATTAACAAAAATTACATAAATTATATTGTCACTAGCGAACTCTCATCGCTTGGCCCGTTGTGGTCACAAGATTTTCCTTTGTTTTGACAAAAAATTGGTTAGAGATGAATGGATTTTTGCAAATTTTTCAATTGCATTAATAAATTGTACAGTTCAATTAATTAAAGGACATATTTAATACTTGCCATTGTATGTTCATCATTAGTCTGTCCGACGTAAATATCCCAACAATAACTAGATAACAATTAAGGACTTCTTTTTCAAAAAAAATTATATATTTCTGCATTTTCGTTAGTTAAATTTTTATTATTAATCATGCACATTTAAAATTTTAGGTTAACCGCTTTCGAAGACAAACGCTATTATGAAACGCATCTTCAGTGAAATTTTTTACATTACTAGGCGCCATAAGCCCAAATACAAAACCTCTATAGAGCAAATATTTTTAAATATGGTAAGAATCACAACTGTTTTGTGTCAGGTTTAGATATAATAATCAATTCTGACGTGTACATTAATAACATCTTTATTTAAAACTTCAGAATCTGTTCCGACATTCATGGTATAGGATATCGTACTTTCGGCTTAACCCGACTAACCTTTCATTGGGAACCTGAGATTCCGTTTTCCCGAGAAATGAAAAATTCCCGAAAATGTCATTCCCTATTATTAAGATGCAGATCGTGCCATTTTCATTAAAAATTTGTGCGAAAAGTTAAAGCCAATGCAGGAACATTATAAAAAAATATAGAGGCCAAAAATGGAGAACGGAAATTGAAATCATGCTTCATAAAAAAATACTCCCGCTGCTTAATGGACAATGGTGCGAATATTGACAGATTTTTGGCAGCTCCCGGGTCATAATTTTTATGTTAATAATTTTCGAAGAACTGTTCAAGATAAGTTTAGGACCTAAAAGGAGGCGAAATTTCCAAAACAAATGTTATTGGTATTACAAACAATATGCAGTTGCGGCAAAAGAAGCAAGTCATTTGTTACAACGGGCTCTATAAAAACCGATATTTATATTAAGGTGCGTTTGCAAAGAAGACTACTTACTTTCATTTGTCAACACAATGTGTCCACATATTTTGGGCATTTGGCATTCTGTCACTACCGCAAGAAAGCTCTTGAGTGGTACAAGTACAGAAACCATTATTAGATCTCTAATGGAAGGGTTTCCGGAAAAGGTCCATAAGTTCATAAGTAATGATTAGAACTTTAAAAATTATCTTGTTTTTTTGTAAGCTTTAGTATAATTTCAATTAAAATTAAAAAAAATCAAAACTATGCGATCAATGGTTTCCTTATTATTAGATTTCATGTATGTTAAGATTTTTCGATCTCAATTCATATATATGCATTTGTTAAAAATGAGTTAGTTTGCTGTTATACAGTGGTGGCAAATATGAATATATTTGGATTTCCTAACCACAACTTAGTTCGATTGTACTTACTTTAATTACATTTGAAATAAATGTTAATTGGCTTAAACTCTAACATTGTTTTTCAGTAATACTTTTAGAATTGACAGTTAAAGTAAAACTACGAGTATCATATTTTATACCTAAAATAATAATTTCAAATTATAAACTTGTTTAAAATATATGGTTTTAAAATAATTTTAAATTGTATTAAAAACTTTTGATGATTTACTTACGAACTTAACTAAATATGCATGGTCTATTTTTGTTTTGTTAATTGTCGGGCCAATGTTTCTCAGAAAAACTTTAATCAAAAATAAATAAATAAAATTTGGAAACCAAGTTAAAATAATAAACATTGTTGAATTTATTCCCGGAAACGACTTCTCAATAAGTTTAATATTATTTTACCTTTTCCATATTAATATGCATTTATATCCCTAAATAAAAAAATAACGTTGTAATAATAGCTGATTTGACAATATCACTATTAACAGACTTATAATATGAAGTTTTCAATTTCTGTCTGAAAACGTAGTTATGTATTGAATGTTATGACATGTGCTATTTGTAATAATTATCCAAATGTTTAAGTTATCTGAACAACATGACAACTAACATATTACTATATATGCAAAGGTGTCATAACAGTGCTAATTGATTTTTGTATGAAAACATATACTCAGAAAAAAAATTCGCCAACCGAATTGTAATAAACTTTAACAACTGGGGTCGAATCGTCGCATTCGAAATTATTTTCTTATTTTCCAAAATAAAATACTAGGAGTAATTTTAATCTGTCATAGCTAACGAGTTATGGTCCATAGTTAATAGTAATAGTGAAACGAGGTCTGACGATTGTCCGTCTTCTTTAAATAATAAACCAAAATATGGAATTTCGATTGAGTTTACTCGATATCGAATGCGATGATTTGCCCCCTGTATTTTCGATCGTATCAACAGAAATTTTGTAGCAGTTAACCATTTTCTATTGTGATAAAATATTTACTGTTAAGACCATAGAATTGTGATCATAATCAACTCGAAATTCGGTTGTTAACTTCATCGTAATTCGTTTCGCACAATAAATCTGTTCTCTGTGTAGATATAGATTTCATATTATGTCATGTGATAGATATTCAAGTACTTAAGTTATTTGAATGCAAATTATAATATAAATGCTTCATAATTATATGACTTTAAATATTTTCTTATGTTTTTAGTTAATGAATGGGAAGGTGATACTTTAGAAATAACCCGCATATCACGTTTAGATATGGGTGCTTATTTGTGTATTGCTTCAAACGGCGTACCTCCAACGGTTTCGAAACGCATTAAAGTTAGTGTAGACTGTAAGTATCGATTATATTATTTGTCAACTAATATTAAGTTTTTGTAAATTATTTTTATATGTAAAAAGTTAATTAAGAAAATTAAATGTGAACCTAAAACTTTGTTGAAACATCATGCTATCAGTAATTCTAAGATTTGTAGCCACTTAATTGAGTAATTTTTTTCAGTCACGTTTATGTAGCAATTTGAGAATAGAGCTGTGCAAACTAGATTTCTTTAGCCAAACTATCTAGTTCGATTATTATATAATTGCGTTTTTCCTTTCAATATTTTTTATTTATATGTTCAATTATGCAGTTCCTAGTGGCAGGTATATCACGAAAAAAATTTAAATAACATGAATTACGATTGTTCTTAATAAAATTTAATTCTGTCAAAAATCTCCACCTAACATAAGCCATCTTTAGAAACTACCGGATATTGATCGCTCTATACCACGTTTTACTAAGCAATGATATATATGCCGGCTTGTTTATGTATTAATATTAAGCTTTATCTAAACATTATGATAGTGTCACTTCATTCCTATATCATAATTAGTGATGGACTTAAAATTTAAAACTCATAGAGAATGTCATATGTAATTCATCCTATTTCTACATACATATATAAACATAGTCTCTTAGCTTTAGTTTCTCCCGCAAAATGTTTAGAGACTTTATTTATGAATATATTTGTAGATATGTGAATATGCACGAATTCTTATTATTCCATTTCGTTTGTACAATCATAATTATATACACATGTACGTTTCAAAGTACGTATAGTGCCACAATTCGTTGAACAAGTTGTGACAGCTGTTGCAACATGTCCTTTTTAACTGACCACGTTTGTATGCTTCATTTTTATTGAAAGTATGTTCGTTCTCTGTATTTGAGATTTTATATGTATGTATTTATTTGACATTTTTACATGTGTTTATTTGTATCCTTATTTTGTAAATTTTAAAAATAAAAAACCAAAAAGTTAAACAAAAAAAAATACTGTTGTAGCTAAAAGCGACATCTGTGTTTTGTTTAACTATAGTTTTTGTTTCTTTTAGTAAATACGTGCGTTTGTTACTAAAAACAATGTTCTTTTATGCGATTCCTTTTGAATTTGTGTGTGTATGCGAGGATGATATTTAATACGAGTGTACTGTGAGTGTATGTGATCCTGATGGTTTGTTAGATTGCATACTGATTTGTTGCTTTTATGCAACCAACTGACGACACATGTTATTTGCTAACTCGGCTCACATACAAACATACTCGCAGGCTAATGGACGGACAAACGGATATAGAACAAAAACAGGCCATTTGATTTTAAGATACTCGTAGCTTCTCTTCTACATATATTCTTACTTACATATTTGAGTAGAACGTGAACTATTGTCCCCGTATTTGTAGAATGTCAGTTTAAATATATTTGTAACATTTTCAAGCTAATACTCTGAAAGTCGTTTTGTATTCACATGCCTTTTGTTTCGTATTTTCGTTATTATTTATAGTTTTTTTTATTATATAATTCAAGAAAGAATTAGCGAGCTTTTTTACCAATTGTTTAAGTATATATGGTTAATATGAAATATGTATATATTAGGGCGGGTCGATTTAAAAATCGCCCAAGTGACAAGGAAAATCGTATTCTAGGGATTAAAATAAGAAACTTTGGCTGAGGAACCATACCTCTAAAACGAATTCTGATATCCCGACTTTTGACCTGTCTGTCTGTCTGTCTCACTTTGACCCATTTAGAGTGCCCCAATCGAGACCAAATGTATGATCGACCCCCACTAACTTTGAAGGGCCGACCCACCCATGTCAGTGGCACACCACCTGGAACCCCCTGGGTGGCTCCCCATACAAACATTTCAAAAAATCACCATTTTTGTTTAGAATTGGTCTGGCTATGTTTGATTTAATATTAAAATTAACACTCATACGTATACGTATCTTCCACTCTGCTAATAAATAATAATCATACGCCTTGACTATGTTGTGTTATTCAAAAAGATCGATCGGATGAGGGTAAATAACTTTTAGATCACTCCGTGACTATGCGTGACTCAGCGTGACTAACCCAAAATTAATCTATAGTCACAACAAGACTATGGGCCAAGTTTCAGATCAATTGCATGAGGGGGAATGGGGTTGCCCCATGGCAGACAGACAGACAGACAGGTCAAAAGTCGGGACATCAGAATTCGTTTTAGAGGTATGATTCCTTGGGCAAAGTTTCTTATTTTGATCCCTAGAATATGATTTTCCTTGTCACTTGAGCGATTTTTTTGCCACCCTACAAATCGACCCGCCCTAGTATATATATACCTTGTACATATGTTTCGAATTTGTGATTTAATATAGGAATTTAAGCTTTCTAATATTTAAACTTGCAAAATATCCTTTAAGTTGATATTAAATATATATTCGTAGTATGAGCACCAAATGTAAGGAAAACAAATAGAAAAAAGTATTTCACAACTACAATCCGTTTCATTTTTCAATTTTTATTTGTGAAGTTTTTTTTATAATAGAAATGGTTCATTAAATCTTTTATTCTTAAAAAAATTAGCTCATTGTAGGACACTCCACAATTACAACTCTATAACGACACTCTCATATTAAAGTACAAGGCACCTGCAATTTGTAGACAAATAAAACGTTAAACAAATAAGGAAATGTCTGTGACAATTGTTAAAATGGTCATGTTTCACCAGAGGTTGATTGGATGATGTTATTTAACCCATTTATGGAAAAATTAAAAAAATTCTTAACTGCATTGAATTTTTTCAGCATAAAAAGATATAACAACAATACAACAAGAACTTTATATGATTCAAATACAAACGCATCTTTAAAATAGATGTGAAACAAATTTTTTTAATCAATATATAAAAAGCGTGTTCAATTTCTGAAAAAAAAAACGACAATTAGAAAACAATATAGTGGATAAAAGACTCTATTCTATTTACTGAGTATGTCTTCCGGCAAGTAATTTCAAACTAACTATACTACATGAAGTGAAAAGTACGTAGTCTCAAATAAAGATGGCGTGATAAGTGCTAATTTTGTCTGTTTATTCAGTAGGGCCAACTGTTAGAAAAATTGTGTCAAAATTTTCTGACATTTCATTAATTAGTAAAAAAAGTTACCGTTACAAAAATGATGCTGCTTTTAAAGTTTCAGAAAAAAAAAGGATTGCAAAGAGTCACGTGCTTTGATTAAACAATGTTTGTGGTGGGAAAAATACTTTCTAAGCCAAAGCATGGATTGATAAACATTACGGCGAATCTTCGCTGTCATATTTAATGGTTAAAACGTGGTATTGTGAATTTTAACATGATCGTAACAGCACAAATTATGCAGATCGTCCTGGTCGTCCAATGAGGCAGTTACCGAAGAAAACGTAGGAAAAGTGCATCATGTTGTATTGATGAAAATTAAATTAAGGTGAGTGAGGTTGCTGAACAAAGATTGAAATGTGTTCATGATTCACGTTTTTGCTTTATTTAAAGTAAAAACATTTGATCTTGAGCCTGAATAATTTCAAACTCAATCATTAAAATGATAAAGATCGAAAAGAAGATTTTTTATTTTTATAAAAAATAATAAAATTAAAAATACGGAGGGCACGGCGTTAACGCTAAATGTAAGTTTAGCAAAAACAAATTGTTTTTCTTGTTTTTTCAAGACAAAAACAAACATGTATATTGTAGTATGCAATGTATTCTCATATACAAACAGATTTGTTTCAAAGTTGTTCTATATTTTAGTTTGTTATATTAAATAGTATAACTTTTGCTTGAATTCTCATTTGGTTGTTTTAAGCAAATATATATGAATTTAACTTTTTAACAAACAAACTATCTACTGCTTTTGGTTACTGATGAGGGTTGGTGACTCTTCCTGAAACAGCTGTATAACCTGTCATGCAGAATATAGATCAATTTTTTGAAACAAATGTGCCAATGTTTTTGCTTTATTTAAAGTAAACACATTTGATCTTGAGCCTGAATAATTTCAAACTCAATCATTAAATTCAAAGTATGCTTCGGAGATGTTTGAAGTAAATTCAACTGAATTTTTACGTCGATTTATAAACAGTCTGCGAAGTGGTTACCAACGTGCGAAAGCCGACCAATGCGGCCAAAGACTCAACTATTGGCTGGAAAGTAATGGCCAGAGCTTTCTGTGATGCACGTGGTATAATATTTATTGATAACTTGGAGAAGGGAAAAAAATAACTGCCAAGTACTATGTTGAGTTATTGGACAGATTGGATGAAGAAATTAAGAAAAAAAACGACCCCACTTAAATAAGAACAAAAAACTTGTACCATCATGACAATGTACCGTAGTATTCATCTGCTTTGGCTTCAGCAAAATTGAAGTCTTTACATTACGATTTGCACCTCCACCCCCATGCATTCTCCAGTTCTGTCCCCCAGCGATTATTATTTGTTTGCAAACTTGAAAGAGATTTTCCACAAATGAAGAAGTCATATCAGAGAAGGAAGCATATTTTGATGGGTTTAACAAATCGTATTTTTTTCAAGGGTATCAAGATGCTAGAGGGTCGTGGGTAGAAGTGCATTTTACTTAGTGGAAATTGCTTTGAAGAATAGAATTAATTTCAAATCCAAAAAACAGGTTTGTTAGGTCACAGACTTTTCACTCCATGTAGTATAAGTATATGTATTCTAAATTTCTGTCTACTTTTCTCATTAGTGGGTTAACAATAAAAATCATTCAACACTTTTCACTTTGATTAAGCGATTGTTTGTGTTCCTTTTTTTTAAACAAATTCAGTAAATTATATCAATGTAAAAGTGTCTTTCTATTGTTTGACAATCATACAAATGCCCTTTGTCTTGAAAAAATATATCTAAGGCTATATTTCAAACGAATTAAAAAAGGAATTAAGTATATATTATATCCAGTGAGTTTTACAATATTTATTAAATTGTAAAATCTATGAAGGAAACCATAAATAAATAGTCAAGTAGTTTATGTTAAATCAGGATATCTTTCAATATAACAAAAGCATAGAAATCATGAATTCTTTTGCTCTTTTTCTAAGTACTTATCGTTTCCTGTTACAAAACAATCGCTCAACTATATACAAATTGATTTTCAACAGATTTCATATTCATATGTGTATGAATGTATGTATATGTACATATGTACACTCATACATATATATAGTAAACTATCACAAAAAACTCTTTCTTAAAATTTCATAAATTATAACTGTGTGTGTGTAGTATGATAATGACGTATTGAACTGTTGTCTTCTATGTTGTGTAATATCCCACCCAATATTTGGATGTTTATTTTAACAAATATCAACTTATTAAGTCTTCTTCGCGCACTTCGAGTATGATTTACGCTTATGTTAAAAAAGTGATTGATTGAAAATAAAATAACAAAATAACAACAAAAAACAAAATAACAACAAACTCAAATAGTTCATGTAGGCGATTGAAATGTAACTGTTTTGTACGATATTTTGGAATAATATCTCGCAGCTGGACGATTAAGAACTGTTTGTTATGCTGTTGTTTTTGTTTACGACACAATTTTTGACTAATGTCGAAGCAAGTGTCCAACATTTGAATATTGTGAATTTCTGTTCTTTAATACCAGTCGTACAGTGGTGTAAAGTTAAGCTTTTTATATTATAATTTATACAAGTGAATAAATAAATTGAATAATAATTGAAAAATTAATAAATTAAAATACAAAAAGAAAGTCGACTAAACAATCAAAAAGATTGGCTAAAAAGGAAACCGAAAAATCAATATCCCCAAAAAATAAAAAAAAAATAAATCAACTTTCTGGAAGAAGTCCAGGATCAGATGGAAGCCAACTAAAAAATTAAAGTAATTTCCATGATGGCAATTTAAATGATTCAAGTTAAGAAGACTATGAAAGTAAAGAAGATTAATTTAATATCTGCGCAGGATTAGCCAGTCTAGTGAATTTTCTATATGTATTTTTAGAAAATTTTAAATTGTACGAGTGGATTCTTTAAATTTTTTTTAATCAAAAAAATAATTCTGTGTTTATATCTATATCTTTCTAAATAAATTTAATCGAATAACGATTAGAAATTCGGATAGAAAATTACCCCAAAAAGACGCGGAAATGATTACAAATATGACAAGAAAATGAGTTCAAAGTGCGCAGAAAAGTCGAATATGATAATTACATAATTTCATAAAATGCTAACTGGGATGTGAAGCGCACCCATCATACACATTCATGTCTATGGTTAAGACTACTCATACTAAAATCTAGATTCTAGGAGTACCACATTACATATGCATTTCTTTTATCACTTACATACACACTAATACAATGTATGCTCTTTCCAGTGTTGACATTTTGGGTGTTTTCCTCTAGATTTAGGGCTTTTTTTCTAGATTTGGGCATCCGTCCTCTGTTCCTCGGACACCGTCCTCTTTTTTAGCAAGTGTTTGGGGTTGTCCTACGTTTTGCATTTTTCTCCATAATTTGTTGTATTGCTCGACACTTTAGATTTGTTGGCTTCGCTGTATTGTTTCAAATGACTTGTCGTAACTTAATTTGATTGAGAAAATGCGAAGCTTTTTAGCAGTGATGCCAACTTTTTGGGAGCAAAACACGTACAAAATTTTAAAGTGCACTATACACTTGTCAAATTCACCATCAAGAACTATGGCTGTATTAGTGAAAATTTGTTTGTATGTGTAACACCGACACTAATACCACCATACACTTGATGTGAATTTGACAAGGGTATAGTGCCCTTAAAAATGCGCAACAAGACGTATATCTCGAATAAAAAAACACTTATGTAGTGCGAAAAGGTCTCAGCTGTTATGTGTCTTAAAGTTTGCTATCCAAAACAGAAGTAACTCATTAAACATAAATGCAATATGTAACAATGCATTCATTTTCTAATTTCAGATTTTTAAGTTCAGAATGATTTTTAGTTTTTCATTAAGCTTTTTAGCGAGAATAAATTCTTTTTCTTTGTAAAAATACATTTTTTTTTTATGTTATCGCGTTGTAAATTTAAAAAAAATGTATGTATGAAAAAAATGCCCTCTTTTTAGAGACAAAGGTTCTCCTTTTTTGAGGTTGACGTCCTCTTGTTCTCATATACATTACACACACTATATCCTGATAACAGAGTGGTACACAAATACTCGTATTACAGAAGGACCTGTTTTGTATTTTTAACGTATTTAAATTTAATTGGAAGAACATATTTAGAAATTCAATAAAATTTTTTTCATATAAATTTAAAAATTTCAACCCAATAAGTGAATTTTACAAAGTTTTCATATAAATTAGTTATCTCAGCAATAAAATGTTAAATAAGTAGTAAATTAAAATTATAATTAATTTTCTAATGTTTCAAAATTTAAGAAACTTAAAATTTGAATTGTTCGATTGGTTTTAAGATATCTTTTTTGATCTAAAAGTGTTTGTACGTGGTGGCATAATTTTATTGGTAATGCTTAGGAAGTTCTAATAAGGTAGAATTAAGAAAAAGTACTGAGTCGGACGCGGGTGTACTTCTGATGGTCAAAGAGTACCTAACGTTATAAGAAGTAGACTTTAGTTTTATGTAAAAAGCTTTTAGTATTTCTGTAAACAAAAATTTACAAATATGTTATAGATTCAAATCATTTTAAAATTTTAATTTACCAATTAACTAACATCACTGCAAAAAGTATAAAAAAATATAGTCAAAAATTTTCATTACCCTAGAAACAAACAAAATTTTAAAATTTACTTACTTTAAATATAGCGTTTTTCAATTTTATATGAAAATAATCTAACCCATATGAGTTTTGAATCTCTCCGTGACTGTTTGGGCACAACAAGACTATTGGCCAAAGCTTCAGATCGATCGGATGATGGGAAATGGGGTTGACCCACGACAGACAGACAGACAGACAGAGAGTATGAATTAAAAGAAAGAGTTTAAAAAAAAATTAAGAAAAATATATTGCAAAAATAAGTTTTTTAATAAATAAATAAAAAATTCGCATAAAAAATATAAAACATAACAATGATTTCAATATGAAAGCAATTGTTGGCGATTAGAATTAGTAATTCTTTAATTAGATCCATAGATATACGAGCTAAATAGAATATATATGTTAAAAATATAACAAATTTCTTTGAACTTAAATAAAATTTCAAGGCTTGAATTCCTACATTTATCTTTTTTTTTTTTAAGTTGAATTCAGCTATCAAGCATCACTTGTCTTTTGAATCACAGTGTAACTCAAGAGTATGTGGCTCGAATTCAACTTGAGTTCCATTAAAATTATTTATTTGATATTCTGAAAGTGAAGCTATTGCGGAAACTTTTTTCTTTGTAATGCAGGTAAATTCCACAAGGTCTGTTGTGGGAAATTGTTAAAAAAGATATATACAATTTAGAAATAAAAAATAAAAAATTGAAAAACGAGTGCAAATTTTAATTGGCTGTTAACCCATGGTTGTTGTAATTGTATTAAAAACTTGCAATGAACTTAATATGTTTTATTTTCCAAATAGGAAATTGTTATTATTTTTTCGTTAAAAAATATTTATTAAATTTTATAAACTTAAACATCACACATGTTCAGGTGTTTTTTGTAAATCACCCTATTCTAGGGTTTTTAAAAATTTTTCAGGGGAAGAAAAAAGCTCCTGGCAACACTGGTTTTATATGGAAATTTTTGTGCATGGAGCATACATACGATAAATAAAATTTTCAACCATAACCTTAAGGAGATAAGTTTGAAGTCTTAGTAGTATCTTGCTTGAAATACAAAGAGTTAGGTACTCGTATGTTCATCGTCATGTTTTAGTATACTCTTCTCTAAGAACAACAATAAGTAGATAAACAAACAAATAAACAATTTTTGTTCGGCTATATCAACACAAACATAAACAACAAAAAAACGAACTATAGCAAATCAAAGTCATTCAAGCATATGGTAACGGACCATGTACAGCACAATCTTAGAAATTGTGTGTTTACCAGAGGTTTTCTAATTAAATATATATACTATAGATATATATATATATTTTCTCTGCGCTCGTTCACGAAAAAGGAAGTATCTTAATCTAAAATATCAATTAAAATATCGTCTATCGAGTGAGGACTCTTCATGGGAAGTTAACAAATAAAGGCACTCAAACTTGGTTATCTGATAGAAAAGATAAAACTAATGAACCCCTATTTTTTCTTGTCGGCCCAATATCATATTTAGTAGGAAAAAAGATGATAAATCATCCGTTTTTTTATTCCTATACTCGCATATTTGCTCCAGAGAAATTTCGTTAAAATTTTTCAATTACTAGTTTTTTAATCAAAAAATGTTTATTTTTTGTTAATGTAGGGCGATGAAATAGTTCAAGGTATCCAAATTTTAGTAAAAAAAAACATATTTTTGAAGTTTATTAGTTTTTAACAATAAACGGGAAAAAGCGCAGGAAAACGTAATCGAAATCCGTATAAATTTGATTAAATTTAAACAAATTAAATTTGATTAATGTACAATAATTTTTCATATATATATCACACATATATATCGACCTTCTTCTGAATTTAAGTTTTTGTGTTTTAGAGTTCTCTAATTAGGCTTTTAAGGTCATTATTTAAAATTTTTATTATTTATTAAAAATTTTTATTTAAAAAAATTATATATATATAATCCCTGAAGAGGCTGGAAAAATATCAGCGAAACAATGGATGATGAAAATTAAATAAATGTTTTTTATTTAAAATTGAAAAGTACATGAACTTGAAAGCCTAATTAGAGAACTCTAAAACACAGAAACTTAAATTTGATTAAATTTAAATAAATTAAATTTAATTAAATGAGAAATAAAAATGATTGGTAAATACAACTTAAGGTAGTCGTATCAAAAAAGAAATATTTAAAAGATTATATATTGATTTTTTTATGCGACCACGTTGTAAAAAGATAACTTATCAAATTTTTATATTGTCGTGAAGAGAAAATATTTCAACATATTTTAAAAGTTTTGGCAGGTAAAAACGACAAACAAAATTCTTCTAAATGTAATAGATTTACCAACATTCTCGTATTTCTGACGTATTTCTAATTCCGATACAACGTTAATGTCGAATTAACGACAATCGCCATAAAAAAGAAAACAAATATAAAATAAATTTATGGGTACGATGTCCTAAATTTGATTTTGTTCAAAGTTTAAAAAGATTAAATTTTTCAAAAAATCTATAATATTAATAGGCAAGGCGATATCTTGTTACCGATGCTACTATGTCTGCTTTAAACTTATTTTGACCACACGTGCCTTATTTTCAAGGCATTTCTTTTTAGCTGTCCACCAGATTCACAGATTTTTAAATTTAAAAAAATTTTTTTTTAGTAATACTGCATTTAAAGTTGCTACTAACACATACGTAAAATTATACAATGCTATGTGTGTGTTTATTAAATTTGTTAATGTGTTTGTAATAAAAATGATTTGTGTTGTGTCGATTTGTGAATTGGCTATAATGGATTAGCATACCTTTAGGGTCTTTATATAATGAAAAAATAAAATTTCCTAGAATTTGCACTCGAATTTCGAGACTTGGAATCTGCTAGTATATATTAAAATGTTTAAACATATCCTACAATACCGCTGTCGGATTCAAATGAAAGATGAAATTCTTGGCAATTGTATGGATTTTTATATTTATATTATATCAGGACAAAAATAAATATTTCGTGAATAGTTTTTATTTAAATAACATTGAACCTGTTTTTAATGAATTCTGAGGAAGTGTAGATTCTGTTCGTTGATTATGAAATAAGTGTTCTAAAGACAATCAGCAACAATATTCGTATGGAAACGTGTTCAATTTAAGAAATGATGGCCGAAATGGCTTGTGTTAAGGCGTATGGTTCCTTATATGATGAAACAGGGGTATATATGTTTAGTATGTGTGGTGTATATGGCCCAAAATATGTAAAAGATATAATGTAATGTTTTATTTAGTTGTAAAAAAAGGATTATTTATCAATTTAAAGGAAATTATGGAGCTAATTTCGGATTTTAATGAAATACAAAAATGGTTTATATAGATTATGATAATGAATAAAGCATGATTGGAATATAAATCATAATTAAACAAGTAAGAAAATTATAGTTGGTCGA
This sequence comes from Cordilura impudica, assembly GCA_963682025.1. NCBI lineage: Eukaryota > Metazoa > Arthropoda > Insecta > Diptera > Scathophagidae > Cordilura > Cordilura impudica. Next base: position 307,277,139 of record OY821518.1, read on the forward strand.
GACCGACTATATGATACCCTATACCATGCGTTTAGAGACCCTATCTCTTAGGCCCAACTAACTGGATATAGAAAATAAGCATAAACCAAATTTGAGTGGGATTTTTATTAATTTTTTTGGCTGCAGATATGAAAAAGTTCATATCGGATGCTATATCAATATGGGGACTAGGCCCAAAAATGGACCGATCCTGACCATGTTTGGTAAGGTCTCTTGTATTTTGCAAAAATATATACAAACAAAATTTGAGAAGAATCAGTGCAATATTTTTGTTTTTTTGATAGATTTAAGTGAAGATCGGGAAGCAGCTCTATATGGGGCCTATGACTAAGAGTTGTCCCACAGGGATCATTTTTGGACTACTGATTAATGGATGTAATAAACACATACAAACCCAATTTGACTAAGATTTATATGATAATTTGGATCTTATGGCAGTTTAAGTCGATTTCATAAGGGTCATTTGTATGGGGGCTAGGTGTAAACATGGACCGATTCCCACCAATTTCCATAGCGTTTATCCCATGGCCGATGAAAGCTTATATACCAAATTTCACTGAAATATATTCATATTTGCGACCTGCAGTTTGATTATAAGCTTTACATGGACACACAGACGGACGGACGGACGGACATCGTTAAATCGAATCAGATAGTGATTCTGATTCGATCGGTATAACTAAAGATGGGTGTAAGTCAAATATTTTTGGTTGTTACAAACAGCAGCACAAAGTCGTTATTATATTTAAGTTTTGGTTAAGAAATATAAATCCCAGTTTCTACCAAAATTTTAAAAATGTGCCAAACTATGGGTTTAACAACATTTGATTACAATTTTTATGGGATGCACATTAGGGATATAGCTTTTGAAAATTTTTTGAAAATATTAAATCAGCTCTATGCAGACCGTATAGAGCAGTGCTTCTCAAACTTTTTCATATCGCGGCAAAATTTTAAAAATGTGCCAAACTGTGGGTTTAACAACATTTGATTACAATTTTTATGGGATGCACATTAGGGATATAGCTTTTGAAAATTTTTTGAAAATATTAAATCAGCTCTATGCAGACCGTATAGAGCACTGCTTCTCAAACTTTTTCATATCGCGGCTCCCTAAATTCCGAAACAAAAGTTTCAATATCGGGTGAAATTTCAGAAATACTAATTCGAAGGTTTTGTTCCAAAGAGCTCGTTGAAAGGCACGATCTGTGTTTATTTTTAAGTACTAATAATGAAGAAAAAGCTGTTTCACAAAGATACGTTGTCGCAAAAGGTATTAATTTTAGCAATGCCACTTTTGCGATAGTCGGATATTCTTGCTGTCGCCTTATCCAAAATTCTGTACAACTTTTTTCGTTAAACTCTAATTCAAAAGAATTATCTGATCTAATTTCAATCGATTCTTCTTGAGCTACCCAAGAAATATGATCATATTTCAATGTTTTAGCAAATGGCATCCTTATCCAGTCGTATTTTCGTTCCTCGTTCATGTTTGGGAAATATTTAGCAAAAAATCTTTTAGATTCATCAATATGATTCAGTATTGTTTTTTTTTAATTGAATTTGATATTGATATTTCATTGGTGCAAACAAACTCATTCAGACATGGGAACATTTCCATATTTCCTTCGTTAATAGAGTTTGACCATGAACAAAGTTTTTGTTGAAAAGCAATAAGTTTTGTATTCAAAACTAAAATATTGGTTTCTTTTCCCTGCAGAGAAAGATTTAATTCATTTATTTTAACAAAAAAATCTGCTAAATATGATGCTAAACACATCCAACTTTCATCACTAAAGTGCGTAGCAAGATCTGGTTTTTTATCTAAAAGAAATAATCGTAACTCATCTTTAAGTTCTAAAATTCTATTTAAAACTTTTCCACGTGAAAGCCACCTTACTTCAGTATGATATAACAAAACCTAATGCACTGATCCCACCTCCTTACATAAAATATTAAACAATCTCGAGTTTACAGCACGATTTTTTTACAAAATTAACAATAGTTGTAATGTCACTCAAAACTTCACTGAGTTCGGAACACATTCGTCGAAAAACTAAATGTTCTCTGTGTATTACGCAGTGAATATGTTGCGCATCTGGTGATACTTTTTGTACTTCTGCTTTGAATCCAGAAATTCTCCCAGTCATCGCTGCTGCACCATCTGTACACACTCCTACATATTTTGACCATTCAAGTTTATTCTCTGAAAAGAACTCATCTACTTTTACAAAAATATCAATTCCTCTTGTTGAAGTTAATAGCTCCCGACAAAAAAGTAAATCGTCATGAATTTGGAAGTTATACTGATATCTTACAAAAACCATTAACTGCGTGTAATTTGTTATATCAGTAGATTCATCAATTTGTATCGCGAAGAAGTTGCTCTGTTTAATACGAGATATTAATTGGGTTTTAATATTATATCCCATGCTATCAATTCTTCTTTTCATAGTATCGTTTGAGAAAGGAATAGACTTCAAAGGATTAGCAATTTTTTCACTGTATATAGTTTCACAAATTTTAATTGCTGCGGGTAATATAAGATCTTCTCCTATCGTATAAGGTTTTTTGTTTTTTGCAATTAATAGGGCAACTTCGAAAGATGCTTTTAGCAGGTCATCATTAAGTTTTGTATATTTTGTAAGAGAACCAGTTTGTTCCTTTTTATCTGCTGCCTTTCTTTGAAAAAATTCGATTGGCTTACTTTGATATTCTGGGTGCAAAGTAGTTAAATGACGTAGTAGTTTTCCTGGCCTCATACTATCGTTTGATAGTTGGGTGAAACAAATTACACACATAGGTCTTTCTTGATTATTAAATGTTGACGTGTTACAGCACGATTTTTTTACAAAATTAACAATAGTTGTAATGTCACTCAAAATTTCACTGAGTTCGGAACACATTCGTCGAAAAACTAAATGTTCTCTGTGTATTACGCAGTGAATATGTTGCGCATCTGGTGATACTTTTTGTACTTCTGCTTTGAATCCAGAAATTCTCCCAGTCATCGCTGCTGCACCATCTGTACACACTCCTACATATTTTGACCATTCAAGTTTATTCTCTGAAAAGAACTCATCTACTTTTACAAAAATATCAATTCCTCTTGCTGAAGTTAATAGCTCCCGACAAAAAAGTAAATCGTCATGAATTTGGAAGTTATACTGATATCTTACAAAAACCATTAACTGCGTGTAATTTGTTATATCAGTAGATTCATCAATTTGTATCGCGAAGAAGTTGCTCTGTTTAATACGAGATATTAATTGGGTTTTAATATTATATCCCATGCTATCAATTCTTCTTTTCATAGTATCGTTTGAGAAAGGAATACACTTCAAAGGATTAGCAATTTTTTCACTGTATATAGTTTCACAAATTTTAATTGCTGCGGGTAATATAAGATCTTCTCCTATCGTATAAGGTTTTTTGTTTTTTGCAATTAATAGGGCAACTTCGAAAGATGCTTTTAGCAGGTCATCATTAAGTTTTGTATATTTTGTAAGAGAACCAGTTTGTTCCTTTTTATCTGCTGCCTTTCTTTGAAAAAATTCGATTGGCTTACTTTGATATTCTGGGTGCAAAGTAGTTAAATGACGTAGTAGTTTTCCTGGCCTCATACTATCGTTTGATAGTTGGGTGAAACAAATTACACACATAGGTCTTTCTTGATTATTAAATGTTGACGAAATAAATCCATATTTCAAATAATTAGTATTATATTTACGATTTTTCAATTGAGGTGTATTATCTGCGGCGACTTTTCTCTTATTACCAGTTGTTAATCTCGATGTTGAAGTAGAAGTTCCTGGTAAAGATGATAATTCTACTGGTTCTTGTAGATGTTCAGATGTAAGTTCTATTAATTCATGTACACTTTCATAATTTTCTCGCTCTTTAGGTATTTTTATTAGCCACTTATCCATTTTTAAACCCGTACTAAAATCGTTAAAATTTTAAGAAAATAATAGTTAAATTTATCACCTAATTAAAAGAAATAATAATAATTACCTTGAATATAGAAAGAAATATAATTATTTAATAATATTTAATTATACTTTTTTTTGCTTTAATATATTCACTTTTTAAACTTTTTTAATATTACATAAAAAAAACTACAAAAATCGTCAATGTTGAAAGCACATCACTAAATGAAGATAAAATTTAAAAATGTGCTTCTTTTTGCAAACTAACTACTGCGGAAATAAATTTTTCAATTTAATAAAATTCTAGGAAGTTAAAAAATATGATTCTGTGTAGCTAAGCATACTACGAAATCTAATTTTATAAAATTTAACAAAGTTTAAAAATATGCTTCTGTGTAACTAAGCCTACTGTGAAATTTAATTTGAACAAATTTTACGATTTTAAATTTAGGAATACACCATTTTCAAAGAAATTTATGAAATAAAAAAAATATTTTAAAGACTAAATACATAAATGTAGAAATACTTAAATGTTTTGCGGCTCCTTTAAAAAACTTCTACGGCCCCCTAGGGGGCCGCGGCTCACAGTTTGAGAAGCACTGGTATAGAGCATGAAAAATGTTTCCGCATAAGCCTTGCTGAAGTTTAATATATACAATTTTTTTTACCCGCATTTAAAAATTTATAAAATTTTAATTTTTGTTATTTGTACTTTGATAAAAGTTTTGAAATGTTTTCTATGTAACCCATTTTTGTCTGAGGTAAATCTACAAATTTAATAATAATTTATAATTAAATATCAAGAATAAAATTAAAAGTATTATATATATTTTTAATAAAATATATTTGTTATTTTCAAAAAATGGGTTAAAAATAATAGTATTTTTAAACTCTTTTAACTCATACTCTCTGTCTGTCTGTCTGCCATGGGTGGACCCCATTCCCCCTTATCCAATTGATCTGAAACTTGGCCCATAGTCTTGTCGTGACTACAGATTAATTTTGGGGTAGGCACGCTCAGTCACGCATGGTCACGCACAGTCACGCACAGTCACGGAGTGATCTAAATGTCATTTCCCTTCATCCGATCGATCTCAAACTTGGTTCATACACTTGCTGTGAAAAAAAACATTAACTTTGACTTAGTCACGCGCAGTCGCGCATGGTCACGCACAGTCACGGAGTGATATAAAACCAATTTTCCCTTATCCGATCGATCTAAACATTGGTCGATAGACTTGCTGTGAAAAAAGATTAACTTTGACATAGTCACGCACAGTCACGGAGAGATTAAAACCCCACTTCCCTCATCCGATGAATCTGAAACTTTGTGCATAGACTTGTTGTGGCCAAAGATTAATTTTAAGATAGTCACACACAGTCACGTACAGTCACGGAGATATTCAGAACTCATATGCATAAGAAAAGAAAGAGTTTTAATAAAAACCTTGTTTTTATGGGTTAGATTATTTAATATTAATTTAAATTTGTTAAATGTAATTTAAGATAAGAAGGATTACATTAAAGTTTATTGATTTCTTCATGCTTGCATTTATTTTAATTTTTAATAATCTCTTTAAAAAAAAGAGTCAAGATGTGAATAGATCCTAAAATATATCACTAAAATTGAAAAATATTACAAATGTCGAGAACGAATTTTGTGAACTGAACTAAATTCCAGTTATTGGAAGATATAATGGATTATAATAATGAATTAAATTTAAAGAAAAGAGGTGTGCAATTAACTCAAAATTTCGAAAGTTAGTATTAAATCAATAAAGAGCAATTTAGAACGGTTGATTTGTCTTTAAAAAAAACTTTAAATAATGAAAGTTTGTGCCTTCATTTCAATGAGAAAAAATTGGGGAATACGAAATTCAGGTAGTTGTGCTTAAGAACATTATTAATGGTATTACTACAAAACTTTTTCAAATTCACGCCTTTGCATCATGTCAACATCTTGTTTTATATCATATATCTGTGGTTTTCTGGAATAACCGCGTATGTCCATTTTTGTCAGTTTTGAGTTAACGATGCCAAATATGTTAATTTTTAACACTATTTACATGTGTTCATTTTTTTTTTTTAATGTTGATCATTTCTGAGTTTTTCTTTAAATAACGACGTAACTTAAATGTTTACTAAATTAATTTTCAGCACTAACGACGTATGTCAACCTACGTTTGATCGCTGACAAATTATTTTCTCAGAAAACGACACATAGCGACATACGTTGTTATTAATGAAAAAAAAAGCAAAATAATTTTGGATTAGTTTTCAGTTTCGAACCACTTATAAAAACTTGTGTGCTTATTTCTGTTTTTTTTTTGTCACTATTAATCTTGATATATTCTCATCCTAAGTCCCGTTAACTTTTTGTTGACGAACAAAAAAATCCATTTTTCAAGCAACAACAACTTATGTCTACATGAGTGGTTGCATTGTAGTTTTCTTTTTCAAAGAAAACGACGTTTGTCGACATAAGTTGTTTTATTTGCACACACTTTAAGTGTAATTTACATATTGTTTTTTCGTCCTTCTCTAGGATCTATTCCTCTGAAGATTTTTGACTCAAAATTTTATATAAAGTATTTATTGCAGGACTGTTAAATAAAAAGTTCTAAAAACTGTATATCGAGCCCATAACTTAAAATATAACGTTTTTTGGTTCCCCTGAACATTTTGATTTTATGACATACGCGGTTATTCTAGAAAACCACAGATATTTAGATATGTAATGTTAACATTCTCTGTTAACTACTTAACATGAGCAAACGAAATTTTATATTTAAGTCAAAATCTAATATCTAAATATTTTAGTAATTAAATTTAGACTATATACATATATATATGACAAATACTAAATTTATTCTATTATTATTTATTAATTTCATACAAAAAATAATGTATTATAGTATATAACAGGATGTAACGTTCAAGTGGCCAAAACGGTTATTTCTAGCCGACCTGAATAAGGGTTTTCATATATCAGGTGAAAGTCCCATGGGAGTAGATTCTAATGGCATACCGCCTATATCCAATTGTTTCTCAGGAAAAAAGATACAAAGAATAAAAATAAAAGAAACTGATTTTTTTTTATAAGTATTACTTTTCTATAACCTCAGCAAAGTTGTACGAAGACAGGCAAACGAAACGCATAGTATAAGGTATCGTATAGTCGGTTTAGACCTACTATAATTTTCTTACTTGTTATATTTAAGAAAGTTACAGTTAGTTATTCTTTTGAAGATGTGGTTACTTAAGTACTTTTAGGCTTTACATGTAGTCGTACCTACGAGTATCATGAAAATTTTATTTTGAAACGATGCAAAAGATCTCGTTAAAACGAATTCAACATTTTTTAAATTCAAGAGTTTCTTCATAGTTTATGTCCAAAATAACTTCGTCCAGTTCAATAGATGTGTAGTTGTGTTGTCTAGTAATCGGTTATCACTTTTTGTTGGATATATATGTATTTCTAGATACATTGTTAACAATGTAGCCACTTTGAATAACAAATATCTGAACAAAAGTATAGTCGTAAAATAAATAGGATTGTACCATTCACTCGTTATGTTCGTTTGAGAAGAAAAGTCCTTTTCGAAACAAGATTTAAACCCCTTCAAAATTTACTTTAACATCATGCTGTGGTACTTAATTGTTCACTGAGAAATGGAAGACAATATATATATACATATATATATGGGGGGTTTCATGTCAAGTGCACCAACTTTTGAAACCGATGTCTTCCGATCGGGATGGAATTTGCAAGGTTAGTCCTATTGGATAGTAGTTTAGACACAACTTTTCAATAAGATCGGTCCAGATCTCTCTGAGTTAGAGGGGATCAAAATTTGACATTTTGGCCAAACAGGTGTTTTTTCTCATCCATGTAACTTATTACCTATTGTTCTTAGAAAATTTTCTCCCAAATAGTTTAGATAGCTATTTCTTCAATATTTCGGAAAAAAATACTTAAAAAAAAAAAATTACACTTTTTTTTGCTAAATTAAAGCATTTTTTGCCTTTTTTTTCAAAAAGAGCATTTTTTTTTTTTTTTTTTTCATAAGAAAGCTTAGGATTTTTCCTTTAAGAGCTTTTTGGTCGCTTAGTGGGATGGGAGTGGGATATCTATCAAAATAAATGTTTTGTAACTCAAGACAACGGTTTTTTAATTTTTCACAAATGCACTATTTTGAATTTTTTCCTATTTGTGTGTAAAACCTTACAAATAAAACTTATACTGAGAAACTAGACAAATTAACCTTTCCGAAGGTATGTAACATACCTTCATAACATAACAGAAGAGAATGGTTATCTGTAACCTGAAAGAGTTATTTGCAACATTTCAATCTGAACACGAGGATGTTAGAATTGGCTTCACGAAATTAACCCAAATGAGGCCAAAACATTGCGTTTTTGCAGAAAGCAGCGTAACTCATACAGTATGCGTTTGCATTTACCATGAAAATGTTAAGCTGATGTTGAAGGAAATCAACTTAAAGTATTTAACAGGTGATTCGGCGGAAGATTTACACGATTACCGCGATTGCCTTAAATTGACTATGTGTCCTAATGCAACAACTTCTTGCCACTTAGGTGAATTTATCAATTGGCCGAAAACCACATTCATCAAAGAAAATTTAATCAACTCTTTAGATCGAGAATATATAGAGGAGGTCAAATTTGATTCTTGGATTCAGACTGACAGATGCACATTGAAAACAATCATTTTAAATGTGGATGATTTTGTGGAAGAAATGTGTACAGGATTGCTAAACTTGAGAAACCATGACTTTTTAGTCAAAGAGCAATGGTCATTCTTCAAGGATTTGAAGATACATTTGAAGTCTGGTGAATTCGTTATTTCATATGATTTCGCAGAAAACTATAAATATGTTCTTCAGGATGCCATACAAGCATTCCACTTCAATAACGACCAAGCAACTATATTCACAGTAGTTATTTACAACATGAAAGATGAAAAACTGGAACACAAAATTATGGCAATCATATCCGACGATTTAAAACATGATACCGTTGCAGTTTATGAGTACCAGAAGAGAATACTAAAATTTCTAAAATCTAAATTTACAGTAAAGAAGGTATACTACGTTTCGGACGGAGCTCGTCAACATTTTAAAAACAAAAGTAGTTTGGCAAATCTTATGGCCCATGAAAAAGATTTTGGAATGCCAGCTGAGTGGCATTTTCATCCCACTGCTCATGGTAAAGGAGCATGTGATGGTATTGGATCAAACCTTAAAAGAAATGCACCGAAGTATAGCCTCCAGTGCTCTCATCAAGATCGCATCTTAGATGCGACTGCCTTATTACATTGGGCAAAGAGTTATTGTAAAGAAACTAAAATAGTTTTTAGTAGCAAAGAGGATCATCAGGAAACATCAAAAGTTGGTGCACTTGACATGAAATCCCCCATATATATATATATTTTTTTTACTCAGCTCATTTTGTTAATAAGTTTCGTTGGACATCATTCAAAAAACCATCATTCGTTTTTGTCCTTTATCTGTCAAATCATTTTCAGCAAGGTAATAACGTTAATGGCAAAAAATAAGAAATTCAAGGAAACAACTTCGTAATAAACAAAAGTATTTTTATACAATACACGAACCTCAAACAACAAAATATCTCGTTTTTATAATTTTTAAGTGTTCATTAATATTTTATGATTAAGGACTCGAATGGGGTTGCTTTTTATCATCTTTTTTTTCATTTTTCAAAGTAGGATGTTAGGTGACAAATTCATTTTTTAATTAAGAATCATATGATGCAGAAATAAAACACTTTTGCCATGAAAACATACTTATGTACAATAATAATTACTACGGTATAGGATTAATACCACAATGTTTTTTGTGTGTTTGTTTTATCTTTTTAATATTTTAACAAAACTTTTCAAGAAGATGTTTATTTCATACAATCTTAATATAAGTAGCAATTAACCCTTTAAGGCGGAAAATTTTCTAAATGTTAATTTCATGGCTTCTCCGATATTCCAGCGGTATTTAAAAATTAAAAAAACCAAATTTTTCAAATTTCTTTACAAGACTGCAAAAAATATCGCATAGCAGTCTTGTGTTGAAATGGGTTACGGTTAAAATAAAACTATTCATAAGATATTGCAAGATGTGTTCTCGCAGCCATAGTCTGTTAAGCAACAACAAAAAACTAAGACTTAGTTATGAATTATAAGAAAAGAAAATATTTGTTTTGCATTTTTTTCTTTCTGAGTTTATTTCCATTCAATGTACGTAATAAAACAGTATGTGTAAGAAATATGTATGTAAAAACCAAGACGAGTATTTAAGTGAAAAAAACGTAAAGAATGGCAGAAGTTCTTTAAGCTGCCTCAGAAAACTAAATAAAAAAATTTTAAACTCAGTTATGAAGATGTTCTTAGAGTTTTCCTATGCAAAGTTTTTGTTTCTCTGTTTGAAATGACATATTTATATAAAAGGTGAAGAAACAGAAGACAAACTCTAGCATGTTTTTAATGTAATTTCCATAATTGATTCCGGAAATGTTATCACTGTTAAAAAAAAAATAAAACCCTTAAGAAAACTATAGTTTCTCAAAGAAAGAGTTGTTTGTGTAAAATTATTTAGATTTTCTTTAGGCTTTATTGTATGTATCATATTTAAATATAATTAATCAAGATAGATGTGGTTAAGGTTGTTGTTGTTTATATTATAAAACATTTCATTATTGTTTTGCAAGAAAAAAGGTTAAAAATTTGTCTGCTTATTAACCATTAATTCTCTTTTTATTGCTAAGTTCCACCTATGCTTTTGATACCCCATCAATTGGTAGGTGCTCCAGAAGGTTTCAATGTTACAATCGAATGCTTTACGGAGGCTCATCCAACATCATTAAATTATTGGACCAGAGGCGAAGGACCAATTATACATGATTCTAATAAATACAAGTAAGTAAAGAGAGACTATTATCTATCTACGCATGAAGGTGTTTGGCGAATAATACTAAGTACTACACTGATATCTGTAAATGGGTGTATAGAAACTTGTTTAGTATCTTTAATATCAAAAGGAAAATAATTTTTAATTTAATACACATCATTTTCTACAAAACACGAGAAGAAAAATATAATTTTTTTTTTTTAACTCCAATATTTATACCCTATACCCATCGACCTATTTATCTAAAAAAATTTCAAAAATTTACCATAGGTGTCATCTGTTGTGATAAATTCAGATTAAAAAAACTAATTTTAATACTGTTCTTTTACTAAATTAGTTTGACCTATCTAACGCAAAGTTTTTTTTTTTTTAATTGAGCTACCGACAGTATGTTTTTTATTTCCAAAATTACTTGCCACAGAAAATGTGTTTTTGTCACATTAAGCACTTCATATTTCAATTCTCATAGCTTTAGAACTAATCGTCCGATTTTTATACTTATATCGAATGTCATATAAATATTTATGTGTTCGGCTTTAAATAGGTTTGGGCTTAGGGACATATCTTTCTGCAAAAAGGATAAATAAAATTTATAAATATCCTTAATTTTCAAATGTATCGCAATGCGTATCTTTAATTTTCTTATTTCTTTTCTACCGATAACAATAAGTGAATACAACGATATATTCAGTTTTCAAGTTGAGAAAAAATAATTTTTTTAAATATATCTTTGCTATTTATAAACATATTTTGCCATATGTCACCCATTTGTTCAATACTATCATTATGTCTAGCACTTTTCCGTCAAAATGGAAACATGCCAAAATATTGCCTTTGCCAAAAAATTCAGGCCAATAGCTGTTTTATGTTTCCTTTCAAAAGTATTAGATAAGATTTTACATGGGCAAATAAATTCATTTATTAATGAAAATTCTTTGCTAACTAATATGCAATAGGGGTTTCGACCTGACCACAGTTGTGTGTCTGCTTTGTTGGATTTTTCTGATAATATCCGACGTGAACTAGATAATGGTAAAATAAATTTTTTGGTGCTGCTTGATCATTCAAAGGCCTTTGATACTGTTGATCATAACACACTCTCTCAAACATCGACTAATCTTTTATCTTCATACTTAACCGATCGTACGCAAGCTGTTTATGTAAATAATACATGGTCTCATTCTGTAAACATGTCTCGAGGAGTGCCTCAGGGATTTATCCTTGGGCCTTTGCTATTTTCAATATATGCTAATCATCTGCCAAAACAACTTTCCAACTCTAAAATCCATATGTACGCGGATGATGTGCAACTATATTTAAGTAGCCATTCTCACACCATTGCTAGTAATATTGCTAAACTTAATGAAGATTTACGTAAAATATATGCCTGGGCAACTGCAAATGGCCTCTGTCTCAATCCTCAAAAGTCAAAGTTCATGATAATCCATAAAAGAACTGCTGATCCTGTTTTAGACGATGATGTTTTAATAAATTGTGAAAAAATTAAACTCGTTAATAATGCAAAAAATCTTGGACTGATTTTTAATAACAATTTAACTTGGACCAATCATGTCAGTACACTGGTTGGCCAATCTTATATAAAGTTGAGGTCACTCTGGTCGACTCAATTCTTTACTCCATTAAGAATAAGAGTACTTCTTGCTAAATGTTACTTGATTCCTGCACTAATTTATGGATGTGAGTTATTTGCCAACTGTGATTGTACTAGCAAACGTAAGCTAGAGGTCTTGTACAACAACATTATACGATATGTATATGGAATAAGTAAATTTAGGGAAGTTTCACATGTATCAGTAATCTCTATGGAGTATCGTATCCTTGTTAAAAATTCGTGTTCTCATCTTTCTGCATAAGGTAATCTACACACAAAAGCCTCAATATCTATACGCCAAAATTGGGTTTGCCAGATCACAAAGTTAATAAATGAAATGAAATGAAATGAAATGAAATGAAATGAAATGAAATGAAATGAAATGAAATGAAATGAAATGAAATGAAATGAAAAACAATTTTAAACTAAGTTGATTTTTTAGATATACATATGCTTTAGAATACGCATAACTTTGAAACGAGTACTTGACTATGACAAAAGTACCTCAGACAGAACTTTTAAAATCAAAACTGGGACATGATGACGATTATTTTGGCAACCTGATTAATGCTTTTATGCACACGAATTAAACATTTTTATTTCTTAGGGTTGAATCAAGTATTGGAGTGCCTGTGTATAAAACCCATATGAAATTAACTATTATCAGTGTTGGAAGTGGGGACGATGGTATTTATAAATGTGTTGCCAAAAATCCTAGAGGTGAAACTGATGGAATAATACGATTATATGGTAAGTATAATAGTTAAAATAAAAATTAATAATCTGATTAGAACCAAATATTTCTAATTATTAATTATTTGTACAAACATATTTCATATTAGCTTAGTGGATTTATATCTCTATTAAGTAATTCCTTAAGTAATACAATTTAAAAATAGAGTTGATCATATCAACATTTATTCATATTTATATATTATAACAAAAACTTTTCAACCACAAAGGATAAACATCATTTATAACTTTCTACGTTTGTAGCCCATAAAAAAAATTTACGAGACCCCATAAACTATATATATTCTTGAACCTTATAAAAAGAGAAGTCGATCTGGCGATGTCCGTTTATCTATCCGTCTGTCCTGTCCGTAATAGGTCGAGTGGGTAAGACTAATCTACATAGTTTGGTACTGAATTTGGAGCCTCTAGATCAAATAGGGGAGAAATGACGTACGAAAATGTAAAGATACTCCACTAGAATTTCATATAAAAAACTAAAAATAGTGAAAAATGTTTATACGTAACAGAACAAGTCCGTAATATGTGTCAGCGATGTTTGGTTGTTGTATATGTGAAAAAATACAATAAGAAAAAGAAACAAGTTAGAAAATTATAGTCGGTCTAGACCGACTATACGATAACCTATACCATGCATTTAGAGACCCTATCTCTTAGGCCCAACTAATTGGATATAGAAAATAAGCAAGAAAACAAGAAACAAAGAAATCGCCTATTAATATTATAGATATAAAGATAATATATAAAATTTAAAAATTTTAAATAAAATATAAAGATAACTTATTGAAAAACAAAAGTAAGGACAACATTTAAAGAAATTAAAGGATAAAATGTTATCCATATGAATAAAATACAAAAACAAAATATAAAGATTACATATAAAGATTAAATAAAGAGATAAGAGATCAAGATAAAATATACGATTAAGTATAGAGATACAATATAGATATAATATATAAAGACAAAATAAAAACCTAAAGTAGAAAGATAAAAAGAGGTAAAATATTAAAAAACAAGTAGGAAAATTATAGTCGGTCTAGACCGACTATACGATACCCTATACCATGGTTTAGAGACCCTATCTCTTCGGTCCAACTAAGTGGATATAACTAGAAAATAAGCATGAACCAAATTTTGAGTGGCATTGTCATTTTTTGCAGATATGAGAAAGTTCATATCGGATGCTATATTTATATGGGGACTGGGTCGAAAAATTGACCGATCCTGACCATATTTGGTAAGTCACTTATATTTTGAAAAAATACATACAAACCAAATTTGAGAAATCTCTGTACAATATTTTTGTTTTTTGATAGATTTAAGTGAAAATCGGAAAGCATATTTATGCGGGGGCTATGACAAAGAATTTCCATATGGGGTTTATTTTTGGACTACTGATAAATGGATGTAATAAACACACACAAACCCAATTTGACCGAGATCTATATGATAATTTTGATCTTAGGGCAGTCGATTTCATAGCGATCATTTGTATGGGGACTAGGTCTGAACATATACCGAATTTCACCAATTTCAATAGCGTTCATCCTATGGTCGATAAAAGCTTATATACCAAATTGCATTAAAATATATTCATATTTGTGATCTGTAGTTTGTTTACAAGGTTTACATGGACAAACGGATGGACGGACATCGCAAAATCGACTCAGAAAGCGATTCTGAGTCGATCGGTATAATAAAAGATGGGTCTAGTTCAAATATTTTTGGTAGTTACAAACAGCAGCACAAAGTCATTATACCCAAACCACATAGTAGTATAGAGAGATTGAATATTTAGATAAAAGAGAAAGATAAAATAAGATATGATAAGATAAGAATATTAAAAACAAAACGATATATATATCAAAAAAAAAATCGAAATTCAATTCAGATACACTGCTTATAAAGCGGAACACTACGTAAGAGAAGCTTTAATTTGATATAGGTATGCCATATATGTGAGAAAATTATAAAATAAAACAAGTCCCTCTTCTTCTGGACAGACTTGCTATCAAGCCAATACCTTTCTACCTAAAGAACTTAATCCTCCAATTATCCAATTGAGCGATTTTTGCTAATTATCATAATATATTTAAGAAAATGCTTGTAAGCTTGTAGTAACGGATTAATTGAAAAAAGCCGTCAATCAAAATGGCAAAATTCGTGTCCAAAAGCTTTTGGGACATGTAGAGGGGAAAGTTCGAAACCGAATTTTAAAAACAAATTATTTATCATTAAACAACAAAATTCATAAATGTATATTAAGCCCACAGTATTTGCGCACATGCAAATATTTGCTGGCACAAAATGACGTTCAAGAGCAATAAAACTAAACACAATATCAGACAGACTATCAATGTGTATAAATACGTACACATTGGAGTTGTCAAATAGTCGTTATCGAAATTTTCCTATCGAAATCATTTTTTTATTTTTCATAATAAAATACTAAGAATAATTTTTAATTGTCACAGTTGAAGAATTATGACCTCTGGTTAAGAAGAAAAGCGAATCGTGGTCGAGCATTTGTCCGTCTTCTTTAAATAATAAACCAAAATATGGAATTTCGATTGATTTTACTCGATATCGATCGTCTTTTTCAAAACTGAAATTTGTTTTTTGTTGTTTGTAAGCTGATTGTACGGATTTTTCTAAATACTAAATTTCAATAAAATTGGTACATGCAAAACTACTAGATAGAATTGCTCTAAAAGTTCCTTTGCTTAGACAAGCAAAATTTCAGAAGAGGATAAACTTAGCTAGATGAGAAAATATTAAATATAATGTAACATATAGTTATTTTATCATAGTAATTCAAATTTTTCACCACGTAATTTTTTAGTGTGTACATGAAATAGATAATCGAAGCAGTCCTAAAAAATAATAATATCGACTATTGATTATCCTCTTTGGTGTTGTTTATACAAAACACTAGATAGAATTGCTCTAAAAGTTCCTTTGCTTAGACAAGCAAAATTTCAGAAGAGGATAAACTTAGCTAGATGAGAAAATATTAAATATAATGTAACATATAGTTATTTTATCATAGTAATTCAAATTTTTCACCACGTAATTTTTTAGTGTGTACATGAAATAGATAATCGAAGCAGTCCTAAAAAATAATAATATCGACTATTGATTATCCTCTTTGGTGTTGTTTATACAAAACACTATCTTTTACAAAATTACTATTTTTTTTTACTGTACATATAAAATCTATGAATTTCTTGAAATAAAAGTATTTTAAAATCTTCTCTAACGCTTGCACAAATCTAAAATAATAGCGAAAAATATAAATACCAAGCACTTTTAGATGAAAAAAAATCGTATACACAGAAAATTAATTGGATGGAAATCGGTTACCGCTAGAAAAATTTATTGAGGTCATAATAGCTTTTATTATTTTTAAATATTTTCAAATGCAATAGATTTTCTTCACTAACTTCCATGTAAACAAAATTCATACAAAATGAAAGTACTTACGATAACAATATATATTTCCTTAACCAATCTGAATTTTTATAAA
The DNA here is from genome assembly GCA_963682025.1 of Cordilura impudica. NCBI lineage: Eukaryota > Metazoa > Arthropoda > Insecta > Diptera > Scathophagidae > Cordilura > Cordilura impudica. Next base: position 307,293,900 of record OY821518.1, read on the forward strand.
ATTTAATAAACTAATTCAAATAACACAACACAACACCATGCTTCAGATCTCGTAGAAAATTGTTGGTTAATATTACAAGAATTAATCTATATTTATAATTATTTTTCGGTCATAACTGACGAAAAATAAACTTTGTGTTGTTAGTTTTGACCGAAAGGAAATTGCATAAAACAAAATCTGTTGTAAATTCGAAAAAATATAATAAAAATATTAACTCGACCGAATTTTCGAATTTTGTTGTCATTTATGATACATAAAATTAAATGAAATGAATTCAAAAATAATGCTTAAAATCTTAAAATGTTAAAAATGTAATTAAAAATAAGTTCATGCAAAGATTGGGTGAGTAACCAACTATGTGCTCATTAATTTTTATGTGTTGGTGTTTTCACAATTTTTTTAAATAAGGTTACTTCTGATTATCAATGGACACAGCTGCAGTAAATTTTGTTATGTTGTTTCCACAGAAATAACATTGCTAAGGAATTTCGTGAAATATAATTAAACTCAAAACATTGGATATATTATTGATCGGTTTATTATTTTAGGTATAATTGTGCGTACGATGTTCTGTTTAGGTGAAATGAGCTCAATAGTCCTATGGAATATTGAACTGGTGTATAGAACTCCATCTAATGTCCTCAACTGCTGATAAATTACAACGAATTCTTATAGATATCAATTAAGGAAAAAGTCGAAAAAGAACGCCATAGAGCTTCTTTTCATAAAGAACAATATAAAACACCAACCCCGATGTAGCTATGTACATAATATGTATGTACGTACATTCGGGACGTACAGTCACTCAAGGAGACAATAAGAAAATCTACTGTTCCGGATAATTCACTGATGATCATGTTAGATATTAAATTACGATATATTTTATTTTTTCTCCGATAAATGGTTGTTACAATAAATATTCAAAATCGAAATTCTATTGCATAAATTATATGTGTCAATTCATAAAATCGAATTAGTTAAAAAAACGATTGCATTGAACTCAGAACGGTATTTGGATTTATATGATGGTCCATAGGACTATTAAAGTTCGACTGGCAACAAATTCGGTTGTCGCAACGAATCTGTTTCCTGTGTATACCTATTCATCTGTCCAGGCGTATATGTATGAGTACTATGTGTTTAAAAAGGAAAGTATTGAGATTGGCACAGTTTTTATACCAGATACCACTATGTGGTGATGATATAATGAGTTTGTGCTGATGTTTGTAACTATCAAAAATATTTACATGGATCCACATTATTTTATACTTATCGACACAGAATCACTTTTTGAGCGATTTAGCGATGATGCTTTTCGTCTGTGTGTCCATGTAAACCTACAGGTCGCAAATATTAATATATTTGATGAAATTTAGTATATAAGCTTTTATCGACCATTGAAATTCGTGAAAATCGTTGCATGTTCTCCTCTAGCCCTCATACAAATAGACCCTATCGGACCGACTAAAATAGTCGTACTATCCAGATTATCATATATGTATATATATCGATAAAATTTGGTGTATGTGTGTCTATTATATCCGCTAAAGGCCAGTTTACACTATCACACTTTGTAATACGACCTGTCAAAAAATCGAAATTTATGAAAAAGTCGTATCATGTAAAAAGTTTATGTTATGAAATTGACAGTCTGTAGGATTTTAATTTCGAAGTCCAATGGCTTTAGAAACATTTCTAAAAACTTGTCATTTTCTTCGGACCAGAGTTGTTTTTTTGGTAATATTAAAATAGGTAAACAAAAACAAAGTGAAAATAAAATACAAATTACAAAATAAATTTGCTTGTTATTCTAAACAGCTGTTTTCATGACTTGAGTATGATGGTGTAAATGGCCTAGGTATACCAGTCCGATGAATTTTATCGGATTTTTATTTCGAAAAATCACACGACTGAGTGGTATCGTGTAAATGGGCCTTAGTCAGTAATCCACAAATAAACCCTAGGACCATTTTTAGTCATAGTCCCCATATAAAGTTGATTCCCGATCTTCACTTAAATCAATAAAAAAAGACAAAAATATTGCATAAATTTTTTAAAATGTGGTTTATATTATCAGATATGAAGTTTTTCATATCTGCACGCCACAAAATAATAACAATAACACTAAAATTCGGTTTATGCTTTCTTTCTATATCCAGTTATTACCTCGGTCTATGTCAACTATAATTTTCTCACTTTTTTGTTTTAGAACGGGAAAAATTGTGATAAGCGAACCTTGTACAAGTTTATTTTTATTCGTTATTAAAAAATATATAATTAATCAAAATTTACCACATTATCTATTATTATGACAGTTTTTGGGTCTTTTGGTAGTTTCTTGAATTTCATTTAAAGGTTAATGTATGGAAATTTTACAAGTGCAAGCACAGCAAAATAGAGTTCAAATAGTACATATTTTAATTCTTTTCATAAATATTGTCGATTATAATTTTGTTTCGATAATATTAAAAAATCCAAAATTCCTAATAAAATATCCTTTAAAATCGAAAATGTAGTATTTGAAACTTCTGAATAATTCGTCTCAAAAACAGGTTAATCGAAAAACTCGAAAACTGCAATTTTTAAAAAATCTGTTTAAAAAGTTAGTGGAATCTAGTTGAACTATATACATATATGCATAATATATTTACATGCATTTACTTGCCACAGGGAATTTAAATGCACCAAAAATTATTTCTACATGTTGGTCGCGTTTTGTGGATTATAATGAAATTCATGAAATTGTTGTCATAAATAATTAAATTGAGCAGTAATATACAAAAGAGCAGAACCAGAGTGATGAACTTTGAAACTTATGTAGATATAGATAGTTATACGTACGTATGTGTAGGTTAGCATATGTTTGGATGTGTATTTATGTAGAAATAAATATGTATACACATGAATGATATTTCAATATAGAATCAAATACACAAATACAGTGCATCTCATAGCCATAACGTCATATTTTTTTGGGTGTTTCACCATTAAGATTATTCTAATCTCTAAGGTCACCGCGGATAAATAACTCTTCTTGACATTTACTCTTCAGTGGTATAGATCAGAATTTTCTAGATCTTGTATTAGTTTATTTTTTAAATATTCCATTTGATCTTATATTATATCAATAACGCCTCTGTGCAAAAATAAGCATAAAGTATCTGTTATTGATAGATCTTCAGTGAAATCTGTACGATATAAAAAGATTTCCTTCTTAGGGTTAATATATTCCATCTAAATGACTAAATGACTGCTAGAATAAAAGTTAGACATGAAAATTTGGATTTAGGTAAGACGGACACACGAGTATATGAATACATTTAACAAAAGTGTACAGATAATTAACTATATTATATATATTCCAACGAAATTAAATGGAATCTATACGATCCAAATGAACAGATCAAAAATTTGAATATACTCGTATAACAATTTTTAACCTATGCCGCTGAAGATTAAATGTGAAAACGAGTTCTTCTTCCGAAGAGACTCTAGAGATTGAAACAATTTTTATGGATATACATTATAAACAAAGTTAACGTTATAGCTATGAAACGCAATATATGATTGTCTGGATGTTTTTAACTACTTCGCTTGCTCTAGTTGGTAGTTGCATATGTGAAAATTAAAAAAACTTTTTTTCTTATTTACCCCCTAGAATAAAAAAAAATAAAATTGGGTATTCAGCTCATATCTATTTATTTGTCTGCCTATCCATTTGACTTTCTCTGTATCCATATATTTTACATGTGAGTAATATAAATCAAATTATTGTATTTTTAATGGAATTACGTAAATTTGTTAACAACTATTTTATGTATACAGTGTTCAAATGAAAAGGTGACTTTTGGTATATAAAATGAAAAATCTTAATTTATTCTTCCAAATCAATTTCATCGCTTTTAAAGTAACTCCATTGCGTTACAATATACTTATGCCAAAGTTTTTTGATGTGTAAACACCTATACGCGCAGGGGGGTAAATTTCTATTTCACAATACAATCACAAAAACAGCGTACATGTGCGAGTCACATCTTACGCGTAAGATGTGACCATTAAGACAAATCGGTATGACTTATGATTGTTTGGTGAAAAAATTATATGAAATAACCTTTTTGTCGCTGTTTTCTGCATTTTATTATACCCTATACCACTATGTGGTTTGGGTATAATGACTTTGTGCTACTGTTTGTAACCAAAAATATTTGACCTAGACCCATCTTTAATTATACCGATCGAATCAGAATCACTTTTTGAGTTGATTTAACAATGTCCGTCCGTCCGTCTGTGTGTCCATGTAAACCTTGTAATCAAACTGCAGGTCGCAAATATGAATATATTTTGATGAAATTTGGTATATAAGCTTTTATCGGCCATGGGATGAACGCTATTGAAATTGATGAGAATCGGTCCATGTTCAGACCTAGCCCCCATACAAATTACCCCTATGAAATCGACATAAATTGCCATAAGATCCAAATTGTCATATAGATCTTACCCAAATTCGGTTTGTATGCGTTCATTACACCCATTAATGAGTAGTCCAAAAATGATCCCTTTGGTCCCATATAGACTGCTTCCCGATCTTCACTCAAATCTATTAAAAACAAAAATATTGCACTGATTCTTCTCAAGTTTTGTTTGTATATATTTTTGCAAAATACAAGAGACTTTACCAAACATGATTAGGATTGGTTCATTTTTGGACCTAGTCCCCATATAGATATAGCATCCGATATGAACTTTTTCATATCTACAGCCAAAAAAATTAATAAAAATCCCACTCAAATTTGGTTTTTGCTTATTTTCTATGTCCAGTTAGTTGGGCCTAAGAGATAGGGTTTCTAAACGCATGGTATAGGGTATCATATAGTCGGTCTAGACCGACTATAATTTTCTTACTTGTTTATTACTAGATGTTTACACAGGGGAGATGTGATCGGACTCACATGATTTTTTTTATCACCGACACAGTTGTTAAAATCCATTCGCTTTTATCTCCCCAATCCATTCAAAACGATATCTTTAGAGTGATCTTTTGAGTTTATTGATAATCGAGAATTCACACAGTGTAAAATGGTCTTAAAGAACCAATGCAGTGTGAGATGCATCCCCAACGTTTCTGCAGCAGAAATTTCATTCCGCAAATAAAATTTAATGGATCATTTATATCATACACAGACAACCGATTCATTGTGCAACTGAATTATTGCCCATCGAATGGCAATGAAATTAATAACCGGGTTGATTTTGATTACAATTCTATTGTTTTAACAGGAAATATGTTAAAACGACAGAAAATTGTTAGATGTTATACAATTTTTTGTTAATGCAATCGAACTTTAAAAAAATTCGGATGGCGAATTCTTTTTCTGTGTCTGATATATATAAACATGGGTGCGTATATATGAGAGGCTCATCACCCCTTAAGCACTGGACATATGGACGCAATTTTCAAAGCATATAGTAGTGCGTTCATAAATGAAAAAAATTTCAACTATACATGCAATAATTATCATCACTTTGTGGAACTTATATTAATATGTTTTCTTTCGAAACTCCGATTAATGAGAAATACCGTTATTAAAATATCTTATATAGCAATACACACCACTATTAAAGCGTTCAAACTGTATAGCACAAAAAAAATCTCTGTTTAGGAAAAATAAACAATTAGCAAACAAATTAATTATTTTCTATCACAATTGACCAATTATTATTTATTTAGGAGAATTAACAATAATAAGAAGCAATAACATCATCTTAATAATTTTTAATACCACCTTTTGCTTTAATGCAATAAAATATTCTGTTCTTCATAGAACCTGTTCATTTTTTCATAAGACTTTGATTAAATGCATCCCATTCTTCGAAAAATTTTAATATTTAGCTCATTTACATTCATGAATGGACGACTGTCAGCAGATTTTCTCCTGACGAGAATTCCACACATATTTTTTTTTTGTGGGGTTAATATTAGGAGAGCAAGCAGGTCATTTCGAAACAAAAATATCATTCAAGCTTAACCACTTTTTAGTGAATTTGATGGCATGATAGGCTGCACTATCTTGCCGGAACATATATTTTTTTCTGTATTTGCATGTAAAAATGACAAACTGCATTTAAATAATTCACAATATTTTTCACTATTCATTTTGGTTGGCACGATTTGCAACTTTTGACTACATTATTCGAGAGAAACATTGTAGTTCTTTTCGTAGTTTACGCTAGTAACTACAATTCCCGTCAGGACCATCCATATTACATTTTTTGTTTCTGATAAAATTGTCTTTTAAAAGATAGCGAAAAAAATAATTATTTTCTAGCACAACATTAATCAAGTTACAATTGACCAATTTGTACTCATAATATTTCGTCAAAATTCCAAAAGACGAGGAGATTTTCTTCATTCTTTGCATTTGAATATGCTTGGAAGAATTATGAACAATCCAAATGATCGTTTTACACAAATGCCCTTCGCGTTCTTTCAACTATTTTTTTCTATCACTCTTTTACTTTTGTCATTTTTTTTCAATATTTTTCAAACAATTATAAACAACCTTTCGACTTCTGCTGATTTGAATTGCAATTTCACCTTTTTAATGCACCATTTGCTGACAATGTTCAAAAGATTGCCTTTCTCAAATTCACCTAGTACATTTCCCAGTTGCATTTTGTTTATCACTAATGTTTCATTAGTAATTTATTATTCAACGAATAAACATCGTTTTCATCGAAGGCATAGGTTGTGTAGGGATCCATACGTGTATAAATACGCGGAATTCGGAGCATTATTGGATCAAGATTCGTCCCAAACGCAAGATGAACTTGCAACTTAAATTAGAATTGATCAACAAGCAATTTAACGTCGTTTAAATTCATTGAAAATTATTAAAAAACAATGAACATATCAACTGACGACGAGAAACGCCGTATTGCCACATGTGAAATAGTTACTAGTGATGAAAAATGGATCCATTATGATAAAAGGAAGAAATCATGGGGCCGACCTAGCCATGCTTCAACATCTACAACTAAGTCAAACATTCATGGAAAAAAATTCTTGTTGTGTATTTGGTGGGAATTGAGTATTATGAGTAGCTCAAACTGGACGAAACCACTAGTGGGGTTGTCTATCAAACACAATTGATGAAACTGAGTCGAACACTAAAGCAAAAGCATGACCAATACTACTCCAATGTCCACTTGGTTCGATCGATGACACAAGGCTAGTCTTAGCTGCACTTCACATCAAACAAAGACACCACAATTGGGTCAATTCGTGAACAGTCTCAAAAGATGTAGCAATCCCAAACGAAGTAAAATATCTAGAGTGCTATGAAAGCTAGAGTCTTGAAAGTTTGTGAGTTCATGAAAGAGTGATGTGAGTATTGAAGCCAAAAATTGGTTTGATCGCGAGTAGTAGTGGCAACTCCTACATAAAGTAAGATCTGAGTAGATTTTATAGACATTTTCTGAAACTCATGGATTTAAAAAAACCTAATACTAGAAGAACGAAAATTAGTATACGTATAGACAAAATCTACGAATTTCACACTCAAAATGAAGTATTAACTCCCATTTAATATTATAATGCTATTAAAACAATAAAAAAAAACCATTCACTATTAAGATATACTTTCTTCAACTTTACTACGACAAAGAGCCAATTTTTATTAAAATTGTAAACAAATCTTCCATCCAATGAATAGGTCCATTAAAGATCTTCCTATGACAAGCTTATGTTAAATTCATTGGAAATTATTCGAATTTGTACTAATTCCGGATCACGATATATGTGTCGTATTGACTTTTTTGGATTCATTTCTTTCTGCTTGTTTGCTATTATTGCTCCTGTTGATGTATATGGCAATATTTTAACAGCTAAAATAGTTTTTCGCCCTGTTTTTTTTTTTCTCCTCATAATATTATGTAAAATATTATTGTTGAACTCCAGAATCAATTACAGCTTTTATTTGCAAAGAAATATTTTTAAGAGAGGAAGTATACTACAAATTCTTAAGCATTTCTTTGATATTAATACGAATAAATTATTGTTTATAAGCCATTAATACAATAAAGGTCTGTTATCTCTGACAGTAAAACTCCCTTATTACAATCTTAAATAAACTCTCAGCGTAATTTTTCTACTACTAATGGTATTCATGGTAAGAGAATCCTTAACGTTCGATTCGAGTTTTTTGAAGGAAAATGCTTTTTTTCCAATTACAAAATAATAATACTTAATTATCATAATTTTTTTGTTATAGTAAGGAATCAAATGTTAAAATGTTGATTATATTTTATAATTAGAAAGTAGTTTTGAAAATACATACAAAGTTGCATACTTTATGCAATATAATTATATGACAAATTTGAATTATTCCTGTTGCGAAAATTGTATATTTCGAGACACATATCAAGTTTAGAACTTTTCATAAAAATTATTTGCGACAGCTATACCCTAGAAATCAGTTAACAATTGTTGGACATTTTAAAATCAATCGCGATACGAAAAAGTTAATTCCTTCAATATTTACAAATTTTGAAAATACTTTTGGAGCCAAATGTTAGTTCAAACAAGTACGAAAATTATAGCCAGGCAGACTATACGATGCCTATACCATGAGTTTCGAGAAATGGTCTTAGATCCACCTTTATTGAGGTCATAATTGGATAAAGAAAATAATAATAAACCAAGTTTGATTGACATTGTTGCCAATTTGCGCCATGTAGATATGAAAAGTTCGTATTGGATTCTATATTTCTATTGCGACCAGGACACAAAATGGACCGATCATATTGCGACCTGTAGTTTGATTACAAGGTTTAAATAGACACATAGACAGACAGGCAGATGGACAAATCATTTTCTACTGGAATCTTCAAATGATGATAAGCCGCTTCGGAAATTCGCGAAGGACGATTGTATGCTAAGGTAGAATTGGATAAAGATGCAATATTTTTCTGACGTTTTCTGGAAACGTTTGATTCAAGAATATCTATATCAGGAATATCTAATAAGACGTACAAAACGGTATCAAAAATCTAACTCAATGGAGATAGGCGACGTAGTCATCATAGTTGATGCGAACCTACCAAGAAATAATTGGCATAGAGGAGGTATACAATCAATCTGTAAATCGAAAGATCGCAATGTTAGCAGCGCAACTTACAAAAGTGGTATATTCACCGGCCAGTATCCAAACTAGTAAAATAAGATGTAACACCTTCAACGAATGCTTAAATTAGCGTTGGTTAAATAAGGTTTTAACAATGGAGAGAATGTTGGAAATATATACATATCGCACCTGTACCTCTAAAGTGAGTCAACTCAAAATTTACACATTTTCAGTAGAGGCGAAAAACGGTTTTTTTTAATATTTACTATAAATTTAAAAACAGAGTTTTATTGTAAAGAATTGCAAATAATAAGTATACAACATTAGTTGCTATTGCGATTTTTTCAGTGATCATAAAAAATAACAAGTTTTTTGGGTGCAACTCAAAATATGTCTTTTTAGTGCATTCTAAAGAAGCTACTCTTATAACACAAAGAGGGTTACAACTGTATTTTTTTTTTTTTGCGAAAGACTTGAAAAACTAATGTAAGATTATTACAATGTATAGATATGACCACTGTGTATCGTTTTCTTGGTAAAAGTGAAAATTGAGAAATTTTGAGTTGACTCACTTTAGACGTACAGGTGCGATATGTAATTTACCTTCCTTAAATTTACCTGCTAAATTTTAAATTAAACAATACTTAGAAACTTTATCCCTAATAGACTTAAACAAATTGTTCAAAACATCTAAACTTTTATTTTCAGAACTTCGATTTCACATTAACATATTTATTGTGAAAACTATTAATTTTTAAGTACTTTAAATACAAATACTTTCAAAAATAGTTAATTTTTGTAATATTTTATGTGCTATCTGCTTCATATGTATATATATTTTTGTTTTAATTTTTGTTGCTCCACCAATTTTAAATTTTAATGTTAAAAATTTTGAAATACAAATCATTAGAAAATACAGCTAATATTTAAAAAAAATTACAAACTTAACTAGAAATTAAAAAAAAAAACTTACTTTTTTGGAACAATAAAAAAGGACAGTATTATTGAATAAAATTCAGTTTACAAACTTTGTACCAGCTTAGAAAATTAAATCTAAATATTTTTTGGATTCAAAATATAAATTCAAGTTATTAAAAAATACGGCCATTTTTTAAATATTATTTTTATTTAAATATCTAAATAAAAGTATCAAGTATTCAAATAAATTACCGAAAAGTTACCGAATTAACAAGTCGCTGATGTTTATTTATTTTTTTAGTTTCATACCCTCCAACCACTGCGTCGGCAGGTGGTTATGTTACAGATGCCACTAGATGGGAAAATTCTTACGGTTATGATTTGTCCCACAATAATCATCAAGGACCTGACAAAAGTAAGTATGAACTCAGCGGTAGGCATAAATCATTTTAATTTTTTTATTTTCAAAATCGTTTCTAAACTCCCCCACCTATTCTCACAATACTAATACTGTATCTTAACAAAAATCCCTAATAGATAAAACCACTGGCAATTTAAATGGACAACAAAATGGTTACGGTTTACCTGGTCAGGGCGAAGAATTATCTAGTGCTGCTGCTGATATTGCTATTTTTTTTATACGTTCGTATGGAAACCTGACTTTGTCGATATTATTTTTTTATATTTCATATAGATAAAATTATATAAATCTGGATTTTTAAATTCTAACCTGAAAAGAAAAAAGATTATGTTAATATAACAAACATTAATCCGCCCCTCCCACAAGTATACATACACATTAATCATTATTTATGAAATATATGTAAGCGTTTAACGCTAAATACTAACTATTGAAATTCACTCAAAATATTAGACAAGAGTATTTGGTCTACAATGACATAAGGTCTAATGTGTGTATTTTCAAAAAAATGTTTTTACGGGTTTCAGGATAAAATTTATTTAACAAGATTTGGGCAATACTGGATTTGAAATATGTTTTAAAAATGAGTCATTTTGACCCCAAATATGACAGAGGGGTTAAGGATTTTATTTTCAAAAAAACTTTACAACATGTTTTGGGTGAACTTTTAAAAAAATTTTGGACAATTTTGTGTTTTAAATATGATTAAGAAAATAAAGCATTTTGGCTCCAGCAAACAATATGATTTATTTTACTGAAAATATTTTTTAATATAACATAATTTAGCATACTTGGAACATCAATTTAACCAATTTAACCAATTTAACCAAATACAAATATAAAATAAATTTTTAATTGGAATTCTCATGACCTTCTCAAAGGAAATGCATATACATACGTAATTTCCGATATAGAACATTGTTTCCAATTGTACGACCTTTTATATCCACAAACTGAATTAAATTGTATTCTTCGTTTACATGTGTTCCCTACATGTATAATATGTAAAATAAAAAAGTCAATTTTATAAATTTGTTCACATCTCCTGTTTTCAAAATGCTTTATTTTATTTCAAATCTCTGCTCCGATCAAAAGTTATTAAGAACAAACTTCGATGTGTATCATTCTCATACATTTCGACCAATGTACTGGCATACAATATTAATCACATGTATAATAAATTAAATTTGTTAATATAAAAGATCCTACAACCATCTTCAGATCTCAGTAGTGAAAATATTGTAGGCCTGTTTCACAATTTCCTCAAATTGTAACATTGACCTCCAAGGGGCACGATTAGAGTTATCAGATTTTGCTTAATTTTATCCACAATAGATTCAGGCAAAGTGACAAAATATTTTGCCGAATAAAGTTAGAATCGGAAAAAAATATTATTCACATATCCAATTCACCCTCTGTATATATATATGTAAACTTTGTATATCAAATATCCAAGTATTGCTGAAGAAACATATTAAATAGTTAATGAAATATTAAAACTAACGAATAAATATTAATTCTAAGCTTAAATATATACGTAAATTACATAAAATTATAAAAAATATAAAATTCATACATACATATAATGAATTCTTACTCACATATATTTTTAGACGTATGCATTTGTTTTTTTAATGTATATAATACATATACTTTTAAATAAACAAAAAAACATGCAGGGTTAATTTGTTATAACATATACAACGTAAATATAGAACTTATAAATATATTTGTAAAAAGGTATAAATAAATATTTAAAAATCTATATTCATAATAAGCAATGCAAATATTTATACAAAGTAAAATAAGAAGTTAATAATATACTAATTTTTTTTTTAAATAATATTTATAAGAGGTGTCTTTAAAAATTAAAAGCGAAATAATTATTATTGTCTTTTTTATCCAAAACTAGCTGATATGAAATTTTTAGTTATATATTTTTAATGAGATGATACATGATAAGTTTCTCAAATAAACCCTAAAAACACACTTTTTAAAAAACCTTTATAAGCACATTAGGGATACAACTATTGGCATTCTATGAAATTATCAAAAATTACATTACATAGATGTATAAGATTTGGAAACATAATTATATAATTGTGTGCTATTTGCGCTGTTTGTGACATGTGTCAAGACATGTAGTTAAAATGATTGTCTTTATAAAAATAATTTACAAAACATTTGTGTTTCGTTTGGTTCGAGACCATATACATATATAAATTCCAGAAATTGAAAAGATAAATTTTTTAATGAAAGAAAAATTTGGAAAAATTGAAGACAGCGATAGATAGAGTAGCTATTTTCGAAGAACATGACATCATGATTAATCAACCATTAGAAAGAAAAGAACATAGAAATTGTTTTTTTTTTTTTATATGAGAGTTAGTACAAACAAGCTGAGCTTTTTCCAATTTAGCTTTCTCTACATTAGCATAGTCATATCAGGTACAAGCCTTGAGTATGATGAGCTTTTATAGTTGCCAAATAATTCTAGGTGGAAATGTAATTTTTCATCTCTAAATAACTCACATATAACCCTCCAGAAAATTCCTGCAATACCTTTACAACGGCGCAAAAAATTTGAAAAGAATAGTTCAACAAATAATTGTTTATCCCAAAAAAATGTATACCCCTAATATGCATATGGATCAACGCACATAACAAAGAATTAATATACATTCTATATAATAATATTTTGGAGGATTTCTTTCTAAAATTGGCGATCGTAATTTGTGTTTGTTAAAAAAAACTCACAACGTCAAAAAAGCTAACAAATCTAATAATAAATAATTACATTAAAAAAATACCATATCAATATTACATAAACATAGAGGAACGTAAAATTATTCAAGAATAAACTATCAATAAAACGTTAATTTAATATTATTAATAAACAATTATGAAATAAAGAAATTGATCTTTAAAATTTGTTTTAATATTCAACTATGGAAACGAATACACAAAATAGTGTCTGTTAACTCTATTAAAATTGTATAATAAATTTGAGTAAACAAAATGGTTGTATAAAAAAACATAAATAATTATATAAATATATATGAAGATATATTATCGATAAAAACCAGGGACGTAACGTTATAAGAGTAATGACGAAAAAGTCTTATTTAACCATTAAGAATGATGAAATCAAATAATGGTTATAATTAATAATTATCGTAAGACATATAGTGTTTTGGTTACTTTAACCAATTGAAGTGAGAAATTTTTTTTTTTTGGTTATGAATAACTATTATAGCAACCAAAAAAATTTTTTGGTTACCAATAACAATTATCGAAAATAATTTTTTTTTTTTGGTTATTCCTACCTGGATACATGTCGTATTTTTGATGTAATGTATGATTTTCGCCAATTAAAATACTTTAATTAAAATGTACTATAAGTTTCCAATAATTGCAAAAACAAATTATTATTTGCTTTTAACTTTAAGTCAAATGAGAAAAATGTAAAAAATAAATTTTCATTAAATATATAACTGCTAACAAAAAGAGTTGTTTTTACTTAAATTAATAATAAAAAATAAACAAAATAAAAAAAATAAAAATAATACGGGTAGAAAACGCGACGTTATTATTCGCGATTTTTTCAATTACAATGAAAAGACAAACGAATCGACTTGCAAGAACTGCATCATGATATTTGTAGGAAATCATGTAACGAATTTAAGGAGGCATATTATGGTTAAACATAATGAAATTTATCAACAGTCCATTGAGGAATACGAAGACACTGAGGCTCTAGTGATTGACAGAGAAGTAAAAATTTCTGTGAAATACTCAAAAAAAAAAATCTGAAAACAGAGGTTGAAAAAGTTTTGCGTGACTTCAATATATCTAAGAAACAAATATATACTATAACTACTGATAACGGTCGTAATATGCTAAAGGCGGTTGATTTGCTTACAGTAACTACACATGAAGAGAATTGCGTTCAAAACGACTTGGAGGAATCATTCGTTAACCTTGAAGAGTTTGAAAATACTTTCAGCGCAGAAAATCGAAATATGTTTTCTGTTAAATATGCAGCTCACACCTTGCAATTAGTCGTGAAAGACTTTCTGGGCAAAGCCAACATTACTTCAATCGTTGAAAAAGCGAAACAAGTAGTGAAAACTTTAAGAACGCCGAAGTGCAGGTAATTTTTAAAATTAAAATTTAATTTTAAACCTCAAATTCAATTTAAAAATATTATTATTTATTTATATATATTTATTTTCTTAGACAAGTTTTGCAAATGCTTAAACTAGGCACACCTTCCTTAGATGTTCCAACGAGGTGTAGCTCTACATTTACAATGCTAAAGAAACTCTCCAAATACAGGGAAATTTGCAATGAATATTTGAATCGACCATTGTTAGATGAAGAATGGGATGAATTAAATGAATTACTAGTTATTTTGAGCCCCCTAAATGAAACGACACTTAAATTGCAGTGTGAGCAGCTGGTTATGGGCGATTTTTATAAAGTTTTGAGCTCAAGGTAAAATTGGAATGTTTAAACACGGAAGCATCATCTACTGTTTTGAGTTGTATAAAAACAGGGGAGCCAAATTGGCTTAACGCCGCCGTCCTTAACGCTGCAATATTTTAGGATCCACGCTTTCGACGTTTGCTGCCACAAAATAAAAAGGATGGAGCGAGAGTTCATCTGAAGAAGTTGGCAACACAAGTTAATGAATTGAACCAGGTTTATGGGCGCCGATAATAAACTGTGGCTTATACCTTTAATTATACTTTTTGTTCTATTTCAGATCAATAGACAACTTCCTCAAGCAACTCAGTGTCCTTCAGAAACTGAACAAATGTTCATTGACGAAACGTCTAATACTAACACTTCCTCTTCAGTTCGTCAGACTTTATGAAGATTGGAAGTTGACTCATCGTCAGAAGATGAGTCGCCAAGCGTGCATTCAAAACCATTGTTAATACAAACCTTTGCCGAAATCGATTCCTACCGGGAAGGAAGAGTTGATATCGATGCCAACCTTCTGCAATACTGGGAGGAGAAAAAATATACGTTCCCATTCCTCAAACAACTGGCAGACATTGTTCATGCCGCTCCAGCAACTCAAGTTAGCGTCGAGCGAGCGTTCTCTGCATTGAGACTAGTGTTAAGTGATTTAAGATGTAACCTCTCAGACGATTCATTGCGATCGCTTATGTTCGTAAAACTAAACAATAAATCCAAGTACAGATATTATAAACACTTTTCTATTGTCTGATCTACCCGATATTTATCTAAAAAAATATGAATGAAATTAAAAAGAAGTTTAATTTAAATAATATTTTATTTATAAAATTAATAAACAATTGTTTTAAAACTGCCCGTTTTGTTTACTTTACCGAAGAAACTTTAATCCCTTGCCCTATATACGCCTTAGAAATGCATACATTACATCAAAAATACAATATGTATCTGGGTAGGAGTAACCAAAAAAAAAATTACTTTCGATAATGGTTATTGGTAACCAAAAAATTTTTTTGGTTGCTATAATAGTTATTCATAACCAAAAAAAAATATTTCTCACTTCAATTGGTTAAAGTAACCAAAATACTATATATCTTACGATAATTGTTAAAATTTCACTAAAAAATATAAATCGAATTTAAGCATAACCTTTTCTTAAAAAAAAAAAAATAACAATTATTTTCCGTCCCTGATAAAAACAATGAAACAATTATTTTTTTCAATTAGCTACTTGTATAGTGACTTTTAATGAGTAAATGTTTTATTAAAAATTCTCACTATTGCGGATTAGGTCGAACACTGAGCACTTTAATATGCATTGTTTTCAAAAAATAATATTTGAGACCATTTTCCATATTCAATACTACTTAGTAAAGATTTTTTATTGATGTGTAAACATCTATACGCGCAGGGGGGTAAATTTCTATTTCACAATAAAATCGCAAAAACAGCGTAACACATCGGTGTGAGCTGAAGTGTAAATCGGTGTGACTTTATCTGATTGTATTTGTGAAAAAATTATGATATGTTCTTTTCTAAACATTTTCCAATTGTCTTTCAAAAAACATCAATTGTATTTCAGAAAACATCAATTGTATTTCAGAAACCATCAATATAATTTCAGAAAACATCATTTGAATTTCAGAAAACATGAATAGAATTTCAGAAAACATCAATATAATTTCAGAAAACATCATTCGAGATTCAGAAAACATCAATTGAATTTCAGAAAACATCAATAGAATTTCAGAAAACATCACTTGAATTTCAGAAAAATAAATAGAATTTCAGAAAAAATCAATATAATTTCAGAAAACATCATTCGAGTTTCAGAAAACATAAATAGAATTTCAGAAAACATCAATATAATTTCAGAAAACATCAATTCTATTTCAGAAACCATCAAATAATTTCAGAAAACATCATTGGAATTTCAGAAAACATAAATAGAATTTCAGAAAACATCAATATAATTTCAGAAAGCATCAATTGTATTTCAGAAACTATCAATATAATTTCAGAAAACACCAATTGTATTTCAGAAAACATCAATAGAATTTCAGAAAACATAAACTGTATTTCAGAAAACATCAATAAAATTTCAGAAAACATCAAATGAATTTCAGAAAACATCAATTGTATTTCAGAAAACATTTGAATTTCAGAAAACATAAATAGAATTTCAGAAAACATCAATTGTATTTCAGAAACCATCAATATAATTTCAGAAAACATCATTTGAATTTCAGAAAACATAAATAGAATTTCAGAAAACATCAATATAATTTCAGAAAACATCATTCGAGTTTCAGAAAACAGCAATTGAATTTCAGAAAGCATCAATAGAATTTCAGAAAACATCAATTGTATTTCAGAAACCATCGATATAATTTCAGAAAACATCATTTGAATTTCAGAAAACATAAATAGAATTTCAGAAAACATCAATATAATTTCAGAAAACATCATTCGAGTTTCAGAAAACATCAATTGAATTTCAGAAAACATCAATAGAATTTCAGAAAACATAAACTGTATTTCAGAAAACATCAATAAAATTTCAGAAAACATCAATTGTATTTCAGAAAACATCAATTGTATTTCAGAAAACATCATTTGAATTTCAGAAAACATAAATAGAATTTCAGAAAACATCAATTGTATTTTAGAAACCATCAATATAATTTCAGAAAACATCATTTGAATTTCAGAAAACATAAATAGAATTTCAGAAAACATCAATATAATTTCAGAAAACATCATTCGAGCTTCAGAAAACATCAATTGAATTTCAGAAAACATCAATAGAATTTCAGAAAACATCAATTGTATTTCAGGAAACATCAATTGTATTTCAGAAAACATCATTTGAATTTCAGAAAACATAAATAGAATTTCAGAAAACATCAACTGAATTTCAAAAAGCATTATTTGAATTGCTGAGAACATTAATTGTATTTCAGAAAACATCAATAGAATTTCAAAAAGCATCATTTGAATTGCTGAAAACATTAATTGTATTTCAGAAAACATCAATTGAATTTCAGAAAACATCAATTGCATTTCAGAAAACATCAATTGAATTTCAGAAAACAGCATAGTCGACTTATTTTTTATGCACTGGAAAATATGATATTGATGTTTTCTTTAATTTACACATCTCCCTTGTGATCGGACTCACATGATCTTTTATTTTAATTAGGTCTATAATTGATAAATTTAATGAGTTGAAGAATTTAAAAATAGATATATAAATTTAAAAATATATATCTATATATATTAAAAATAGATACATAAATTTAAAAATATATATCTATAATATTAATAGGCTAGGCGATTTCTTGTGACCGATGTTTTATTCTACCGTTTTATCCCGATTTTGACCAAACGTATATTATTTGAAAGATATTTCTTTTTAGTCGATTTGCAGATTTACAGATTTTTAAATTTTTTCCTTTATTTTGAGTAAATTGCATTTAAAGTTGCTACTAACACATACATAAAATTATACATATGCTATGTGTGTTTTATTAAATTAGTTAATGTGTTTGTTAATGAATTTGTTATCTTCATTCACAATAATAATAAACCATAAAAGTGTTGGTTTGTGAATTGGCTAATTTGAAAAATAAAGCTACCTTGAAATTGCACTCGAATTTCGAGCGCTGGAACCTGGTACTATTTATTATTATTCTTTATTATCAATCTGGTTTTAGAAATAGATATTCATGTGAAACACCGGTCAATTATGTTATTAATAGATGGAAATACAAAAGGAGGAATAATAAAGAGAGCGTTTGAAACAATTGACAAAAGTATCCTGCTGCAGAAACTGCATAAGTACGGTATTGAAGATAAAGAATAAAAAAATAACATGTGAGTCCGATCACAGGGGAGATGTGTAAACATCTGGTAATAAATAAAATGCAGAAAACATAGACTAAAAGGTTATTACATATCAAAATTTTTTCACCAAACAATCATGTCACACCGATTTGTCTTAATGCTTACATGTTACGCGTAAGATCTTACGCTCACATATTACGCAGTTTTTGTGATTGTCTTGTGAATTAGAAATTTACCCCCCTGCGCGTATAGATGTTTAGACATCAATAATTTATTAACACAAACATATTTGTTTATTATCATAGTACTGAAACTTATTTACGCAGGCATATTATTCATTGGTTTTATATGTATTATTTTTACGGCAGCCGTCATTTTAATTCATAAAAAAAATATTTATGACACGCAAGCTCGAAAAGGTTCACCATTACTGCCTTATACCATGAGTTTCGAGAATAGGCCTCAGATCCAACTTTGTTGAAGTCACAATAGGATACACAAAATATGCATAAACCAAGTTTTTTGGGCGTTCCATGGTACTTAGTAGAGATGCCAAACGGGAAATCAGGAATCCGAAATCTAAGCATTTTTGGTATTGATAAATCTCGAATACCGATTCCTATAAATGGAAATAAAAAAATTTATATAAAAATATGTATATTAAAAAAATATATATAAATAAATTTTTTATCGCATTTAATTGAGGTTTAGAAGAAATCCTTCATGTTTACAAACTTAAACGAATTATCGATAAGTCACAAAGTCCATTAAAATCAATTTAAAAGTGGGAGGGAAAGATGAGCAATATAAGTACATGATATATAAATTTTTTTTGTTTTTAATGTTGTTCTTTACTGTATACATTAAATATGTATAATATTTAATAACAAAATAACTTAAAAGTTAACTTTTAATATTAAAATCACAAATTAAAAAAATTTTATTGAAGAATTAATTAAGAATCAATTCTGATATATCGCAAAATTCCAGAATCCCGAAATCTTAATTTACAAAATCCCGAATCCCAGGATTTACTAATGTTGATCCCGATAAGCATCCTTACTACTCACCTCCTTGAGAAACTTTATTACTACCTGATTATTATATTGATATTATTGATACACTATGTAAACGGAAACAAATAAAACAAGTAAGAAAATTATAGTCGGTCTAGACCGACTATACGATACCCTATACCATGCGTTTAGAGACCCTATCTCTTAGGCCCAACTAACTGGACATAGAAAATAAGCAAAAACCAAATTTGAGTGGGATTTTTATTAATTTTTTTGGCTGCAGATATGAAAAAGTTCATATCGGATACTATATCTATACAGGGACTTGGTCCAAAAATGGACCGATCGTGATCATGTTTGGTAAAGTCTCTTGTATTTTGCAAAAATATATACAAACAAAATTTGAGAAGAATCAGTGCAATATTTTTGTTTTTTAATAGATTTAAGTGAAGATCGGGAAGCAGCTCTATATGGGGTCAAAGGGATCATTTTTGGACTACTCATTAATGGATGTAATGAACGCATACAAACCCAATTTGAGTAAGATCTATATGACAATTTGGATCTTATGGCAATTTATGTCGATTTCATATGGGTAATTTGTATGGGGGCTAGGTCTGAACATGGACCGATTCTCACCAATTTCAATAGCGTTCATCCCATGGCCGATTAAAGCTTATATTCCAAATTTCATCAAAATATATTCATATTTGCGACCTGCAGTTTGATTACAAGGTTTACATGGACACACAGACGGACGGACATTGTTAAATCAACTCAGAAAGTGATTCTGATTCGATCGGTATAATTAAAGATGGGTCTAGGTCAAATATTTTTGGTTGTTACAAACAGCAGCACAAAGTCATTATACCCAAACCACATAGTGGTATAGGGTATAAATACTATTGGACATCACTGTGATTTTTAAACACAAAACTTGCCATTAACCAAAATCATTTGAGTTTTCAAGTATTTATACCCTATACCACTATGTGGTTTGGGTATAATGACTTTGTGCTGCTGTTTGTAACAACCAAAAATATTTGACCTAGACCCATCTTTAATTATACCGATCGAATCAGAATCACTTTCTGAGTTGATTTAACAATGTCCGTCCGTCCGTCTGTGTGTCCATGTAAAGCTTGTAATCAAACTGCAGCTCGCAAATATGAATATATATTGATGAAATTTGGTATATAAGCTTTTATCGGCCATGGGATGAACGCTATTGAAATTGGTGAGAATCGGTCCATGTTCAGACCTAGCCCCCATACAAATTACCCATATGAAATCGACATAAATTGCCATAAGATCCAAATTGTCATATATATCTTACTCAAATTGGGTTTGTATGCGTTCATTACATCGATTAATGAGTAGTCCAAAAATGATCCCTTTGACCCCATATAGAGCTGCTTCCCGATCTTCACTTAAATCTATTAAAAAACAAAAATATTGCACTGATTCTTCTCAAATTTTGTTTGTACATATTTTTGCAAAATACAAGAGACTTTACCAAACATGATCAGGATCGGTCCATTTTTGGACCTAGTCCCTTTATAGATATAGCATCCGATATGAACTTTTTCATATCTGCAGCCAAAAAAATTAATAAAAATCCCACTCAAATTTGGTTTTTGCTTATTTTCAATGTCCAGTTAGTTGGGCCTAAGAGATAGGGTTTCTAAACGCATGGTATAGGGTATCGTATAGTCGGTCTAGACCGACTATAATTCTCTTACTTGTTTTTTTCTTGCAAAATTTAGAAATAAATTTCCAAAATTTTTTACATTTACTGCATGATTGATTGTATTGATTGTAGTCTATCGCCAAAAGTCTTCACTTTCTTTTAGCAGTTTTCACTCAATTTCAAGGAAATAAACATTAAAATCTTATTTTTCTGGTTTTTAAAAATTTAAGCTTTAAGAATATTTTAAGGAATTTGAAATTTATATTTTTTGAGTACCATTATCTATAAATTTGGAATTTCAATGAATACCATCATAACGATCATCATAGACCTTAGTTATTTATTGGTGAAGACATTAAACATCATAAAAAAATTTTAATTTAAAAAAAAAAACATAAAAAATTAAGTGAACTTGTTAAAAAAAATTTTTTAAAGTTTCCCTTAATTTTACTTTTATTATTTTTTGGAAGAATGTTAGAAAAATGAGTGTATAGTTAAGCAGAGCAATGGGAGCTTGTACCCAAAATATAGTAGAGCTTCATACGTATAAGTATGAATGTCGTGTCGAAAGCGTCGTCGTTATATGGAGAAGTGCACTGTTGAACAGTGAGATTCGAAAAATGGCATTGATATTAAAAGAAAGTATAAAATTGAATTAAAAATACAGTGGATGTTGCTTGAAAATAATTATAAAATTATAATTTCGTCACGAATGGCTAAGCTATGAACAATTTGTTATGATGAAAAAGATGCAGATGCACTTTGTTAGGAAAACTGTACGATCTTTTAAGCCAAACAAAAACAGAAATCAGTCGCATCACTATAGAGCGTTGGAATTTGTTCGAAATTCAAAATGTTATTGACACAAATGCATAATGCCGCTTTCGCCATATTTATACGCCTTAAAGTACCTTACTTATTATTTTCCTTTCATTGATTTTTATTAAAACATCGTTAATTTTTTAACAATAGTTAGTTTGAAAATTTTAGGTTTTCGGTTAATTTTCCAAGGTAGAAAACATTGGATAAATTTTTCATTTTTGTTAAGATTGATTTAGCGATAATGTTTGAAAAAAAAAATGGCGACAATGCTAGAAATAACAAAAAAAAGAACACTAAAGTTCATTGAGACCATCATCCATCTCTTAGTGACAAATACGAGTGAAGGTCCCTGTGGAGAAATTTCTTCAATGACTGGATTCTTCAATTTTAAGGGGGTCAGCTATTTTTGCTGTTGTACGTCTGTTTTAGTTTAATATGTTCCAATTATAGATGTGGCGCAACTTGTTAAATGTTGAGTTACAAGATCTTTTACCAGTAATACAGTATTCGGCGGAGGATAGTAGTTTCAAGTAGTTTATTTTTTTGCAAACATCACAGCGTAGTCCAATAGGCCATTGTGAAGCATTATTATTGACAGTTGTACTTTCTTTTGTGTAGCATTGCCGAAATTTTGTGTGATGCATATCGGAATATTAATTTCGGAATCCAATATTGATCAATATCAATACTACTACAATGGCGTCTTAGTTTTTGAAGCATGTTTTTCGGTTTGTTACATGGTTAAGAATATTATTAAAATATTTCAGTGATAAAATGAATATCGATTAATAGACAATTTTAAACACTTACCAATTATACTGGAGTTATATTTTCGTCTTGGATACTGGTCTGCAGGTGGATATCCTGAAGTGTGCAACCGAAATTAACATTGTTTAAACCTGTTAAGCACACACGGATGTTAAGTAATTTTATACACACCATCCAGATATTAAACAATCTATATTTAAATAGCAGCCGAAGCTTATTTTCCAGATCGAATGTTTTAAGCGAGGTTGGCGTGAGTGTATGTACATACGTAATTTTTTCTCCGCTTTTTCAGTTATTATCATATTTTAATCACATATTATACTAATATAATTTTATATTTATTGAAACTTTTTGATGTGTAAACATCTATACGCGCAGGGGGATAAATTTCTATTTCACAATACAATCACAAAAACAGCGTACATGTGAGAGTCACATCTTACGCGTAAGATGTGACCATTAAGACAAATCGGTATGACTTATGATTGTTTGGTGAAAAAATTATTATATGAAATAACCTTTTTGTCGCTGTTTAATGCATTTTATTTATTACCAGATGTTTACACATCTCCCCTGTGATCGGACTCACATGATTTTTTTTATAAATAGTAACAGAAAAAAAATACATTAAATAAAAAAAATTTAATATTATAATGTAATGTCTTAAAACTATTAAAGTGTAATTTACAGTAACAAACTTGACAACAAGGGTATGATATTGAAAGAGAAAAAGAGAAAACGCCCTTGCTCAACAGGCTAGCCATTATGATAGAGTGAATCTCTTAAAATAATGTTATAAAGTTGATACTAAAAAAAATAAAAAAAATCTTGCAAGCTAGTAAAATAATAATAGTAATAATAATAATAAAAACTAAAAATAACTATTAATTAACCCCTGTGAGTACCAGGGTAAGTATTTTTAAAAACAATCCGGTGTAAAAGCCTATAGATCAATAATTTCATGGTTTAAACCAAGAGGAGACAAATATTGAGTATTACGCCAATTGTAACTCCTCTGAAATTCTGCAACATCTTTTAATACAATATTATTATGCATGTACAATCAATTAATATAATTTCTTATAATGTCAAACACATAAGAGCTCATTAAAAGCACTCCAGACTCATTGTAAATAACTAAATTTAAAAACCTTTTCGTTTTTGTCGAAAAATTTATTCCAATATAAAATCTTAAAACCTTTCTTTCAAAAATTTCATATTTATTCATTAATGTTGTTGAAATAGAAAACCAAATACTAAACGCATACAACAAAATTGGTCTCATACGTGTTTTATAAAGTCTAAATTATGTATTAGCTGATAAAGCTTTAATAAATAAAACTCTGCCAAGACATCCCTTCGCTCTGTTACTTTATTTAAAACAAAATTTCCATGTTCATTAAACTTAAAAAGCTTATTAAAAACTATGCTAAGATAATTAAAGCTGTCTTTAAAAGGAATTTTAATACCATTCAAAAAAAAAAAAACTTTAATATTTTGTTTTCTGGAACTACGAAGTTAGCACATTTCCCCGACACATTTCTGAAACAAATTGTTTCACTTTTTGAGGCATTTATTTTAATACCCCAAAAATAATAAAAATCTTTAACTTTAAATAGATGTATTGATTCAATTTGCAAAGCTTACTCAGGAGACTCGTGATGGGCATAGAGAAGAGAATCATCCGCATAGAGAATACCAGTAGAGTTTGAAAAGTTGTGGGGAAAATCATGAATTAAAATGTTATACAAATGTGGCGCCAGAATTGAACCCTGCGGAACTCCACGAGAAACAGAAAAATAATTATTTAAATGTATGCTAAACCGTCTATTGCAAAAAAAACTTAAATAATTTAATAATATGTAAATCAAAAACAATTAAACTAATTTTGAAAATTATACCTGCGCGAAACGCTCTATCAAAGGGTTTCTCAACATCTAGTGAAACAACAACTGTGCAACGACGCTGTCGTAAATTTCAATCAATCTCGTTATGAAATTTTGAAAGAGCTTCTAAAGTAGAATATCCTTTTTTAAATCCAGACTATAAATTTTGGAATATACGAGTTATTTAAACCGATATCCATTTTTTCACGAATAATTTTCTCAAAAATTTACCTAAGTTAGAAAGCAAAGAAATGATGCTTAAATTGTTAATATCGGAAGAATTTGTTTTCTTTTTGATAGGAATTATGTTTGAAATTTGCCAATTATTAGCAAAATATGCATTATTTAAACAATTATTAAAAATAACAACTAAAAAATCAAAGGCCTTTACAGGAAATTTTCTAATTAAAAATTTTGAAATTCGATCGATTCCTTTTTTATATTCAAAGAAATTGAATGAACAACAACGTTATCTAATTTTACTCATTTTATACAATTTTAATTATTCAATGCAGAAAAGTCATCAGTAAAAATAAATAAGGTATCGTCAACCAAAGATTCCACAAAGTTTTCAATTTCTGAAATGTCTCTATCAAACAGCTACCACTGTAAATGTTTGAAAAATGTTCTTTTAAAACATTTAGTTTATTTGTCTCATTTTCTAAAACTAATCCATTTACAGACAAATCCCCAATTGATGTACGTTTTTGATAACCTATAATATTATAAATTTTCTTATGAACAAGAGGTCCTGGTTTGATGTTATTCTGTTTTTCATTAAAGCTTTGAATTTGTTCCTTACTCACCAGTACTTTTATTAAAACGTTTTGAAGTTGAATTTGTTAATAAATTAATTTATATTGATCATTTTGTCTATTTAAAATTCTGTTGGGCATAGAGAAGAGAATCATCCGCATAGAGAATACCAGTAGAGTTTGAAAAGTTGTGGGGAAAATCATGAATTAAAATGTTATACAAATGTGGCGCCAGAATTGAACCCTGCGGAACTCCACGAGAAACAAAAAAAAAACTTAAATAATTTAATAATATGTAAATCAAAAACAATTAAACTAATTTTGAAAATTATACCTGCGCGAAACGCTCTATCAAAGGGTTTCTCAACATCTAGTGAAACAACAACTGTGCAACGACGCTGTCGTAAATTTCAATCAATCTCGTTATGAAATTTTGAAAGAGCTTCTAAAGTAGAATATCCTTTTTTAAATCCAGACTATAAATTTTGGAATATACGAGTTATTTAAACCGATATCCATTTTTTCACGAATAATTTTCTCAAAAATTTACCTAAGTTAGAAAGCAAAGAAATGATACTTAAATTGTTAATATCGGAAGAATTTGTTTTCTTTTTGATAGGAATTACGTTTGAAATTTGCCAATTATTAGCAAAATATGCATTATTTAAACAATTATTAAAAATAACAACTAAAAAATCAAAGGCCTTTACAGGAAATTTTCTAATTAAAAATTTTGAAATTCGATCGATTCCTTTTTTATATTCAAAGAAATTGAATGAACAACAACGTTATCTAATTTTACTCATTTTATACAATTTTAATTATTCAATGCAGAAAAGTCATCAGTAAAAATAAATAAGGTATCGTCAACCAAAGATTCCACAAAGTTTTCAATTTCTGAAATGTCTCTATCAAACAGCTACCACTGTAAATGTTTGAAAAATGTTCTTTTAAAACATTTAGTTTATTTGTCTCATTTTCTAAAACTAATCCATTTACAGACAAATCCCCAATTGATGTACGTTTTTGATAACCTATAATATTATAAATTTTCTTATGAACAAGAGGTCCTGGTTTGATGTTATTCTGTTTTCTGAAATGTCTCTATCAAACAGCTACCACTGTAAATGTTTGAAAAATGTTCTTTTAAAACATTTAGTTTATTTGTCTCATTTTCTAAAACTAATCCATTTACAGACAAATCCCCAATTGATGTACGTTTTTGATAACCTATAATATTATAAATTTTCTTATGAACAAGAGGTCCTGGTTTGATGTTATTCTGTTTTTCATTAAAGCTTTGAATTTGTTCCTTACTCACCAGTACTTTTATTAAAACGTTTTGAAGTTGAATTTGTTAATAAATTAATTTATATTGATCATTTTGTCTATTTAAAATTCTGTTGAAGATTTTTAAAAAAATTTTTTGCCAAATATACTTAATTTTTAATAAATTCTTCACAAAATCAGAAGCAACAAAACTTTTGAATTTATATCGTATCTTTTTAGAATGAATATCACTACAAATATTTACAGTAGATGTAAATTTTTTAACCTAATAATCTATTTCAACATTAGATAAATTTCTATTCGATTTATATTCGATCATTTTTAAATAAATTCCAATTGGAATTCTTAAAAGATATAAATGAACTTCTTTGATTTAGAATAATATCAAAATCGTATTATTTTAGATGTAGTATTAATAGAAAATGGTCTGAAAAGGTTTGCAACTAAATATTTACAATATAATTTGGACTAAATAAGTCAATTAGATTAGAGCTCAAAAGAAAATGATCTAAAAAAGAACAACCATTAGGGTAAGATGGAAAGGAATTGCAAAGTCTTATAAATGAATATGAATTAAGCGGAAGCCAACTCTAAAATGCATTACTTTTCGTGTTATTTAGAGTATCACCCCAAAAAATATTATTTGCGTTAAAATCTCCACTAATTATAGATAGTTCCATCAATTTTTTGCGAAAAATTGGCTATATTTGAAAGGCCGTCTAAAGTTAAGTTTACACTAAAGTTGCATGGGAAATAAATCGACCCTACTAATTTTTAATTATATTATGTACTGAAGTACGAATTTCAATAAATAAATTAGGAAAAGCCACACCAGATATCTCAATTTTGGAAAACTTATAATTTTGTTTAATAACAATACCTAAATCTTAGAAGCTATTATCTCTGATAAAGCTGTAATCATTCAAAGAAATTCTTCGTTGTTTTAAATGCGTTTCCTGAATAAAAGATAAATCAGTATTATTGTGTTTAAGCAAATTTAGTATATCTTTTCTCCGACTTGCCTCCACAAGAGATCTAACATTATATTTAATCACTTTTAATACATTATGGACCATAAGTAGTTAAAACGTCCTGAAATAGACTTTAGCATTCGGCTTTTGCCTGTGATTTGGACATTGATGACAAATTTTTTATGAAATTTTCGATTCTTAATTCTGACGAATCTGGCTCACATAAAATTTAAGCTCTTTTTAAAAAATCAATTATTAAACTAGGTTTATTTGAAGAATTGCAATCTTTAATAAAATGACTTGAAAAAGTTTTACTAAGGTCTATAAAACTAAAATTAATAGCATTAGAAACATTATTGGATACCTGAATTCTTTTGTCTTTAGCTTTATCTGAAATTTTTCGCTTCAGATCAATATAGTTCTTAAAAGCAGGACAACCGCGTCAACTAGCTGGATGTCCAGATTTCTAGCAATTGAAACAATATAGAAGACTGTTTTCACTGGGAGTAAAGGAACATTCTCCAAGACTATGATTTAGAGAACATTTAACACACGCGAAAGAACTATTGCAATACTTAGACATGTGACCCATTTCTGACAACAACAACAGTGAACTACTTTCTGATTTTGTTTAGGTTTCTCCAAAATTATAACCTGATTTAAGATAAAGCGAATATTAGACAACTTGTTCGAACGTTTACCCTCTTTAAGCGTAACTAAAAATAAACCAGTCTCTATATTATTCTGTTTAGAAAAGGAGGTCTGAAATTTAGACACGCAATGAACAGAATCAGAAACCAATTTATTTAAATCATCATTAATGTCAGTATCATAAAGCGAATATTAGACAACTTGTTCGAACGTTTACCCCCTTTAAGCGTAACTAAAAATAAACCAGTCTCTATATTATTCTGTTTAGAAAAGGAGGTCTGAAATTTAGACACGCAATGAACAGAATCAGAAACCAATTTATTTAAATCATCATTAATGTCAGTATCATAATAAAGTCCACGCAACACTAAAGGCTGGCGAATCATTTCTGAAGGCGTGAATGAATATGATCCAATTTTCTTCTCTCCGAGTAACTGCATCATCTCTGAATCTGCCGAGACATCTTGTAAGTAAAGTTTGCTTTACTTGTAAGTAAAGTTTGCTTTACTTTACTTACTTTACTTTACTTTGGTTTCCAACTGATCAACTAAGCTCTTAATATTGACACCATAAAGAAAACTAGGACAGAAGTTTTTAAGATTCTTTTGCTTTTAAAACACCGGATTAGATTTTACATTGTTCTTAATTGTGTTTTTCTCAACATTCGAATCTTTAAAAATAAAAATAAATCTATTTTGACTACAGCTAGGTCTACTTTCAGAATCAGCAGGACGTAATATTGTTAAATCTATTTTTAAATCTCCTTTTGAGTTTCTTTTAAATCTTTTATTTTTAACTAGTTGAAAATTTACCATATCACCTGAGTCCAAAGTTTCATTTTGAGAAAAATAGACGTTTGTCATATCATCATTTGTACTTGAGCGTTGCCTAGTGTACTCTGCTTGAAAATGTTATAAATTGCTTTTTTAATTCATCCCAATTCCTGTTCAACTAACGGAAATTAACAACTGGAAGAGGTAGACTCATTTACACAACTTTGAGTTGCAGAGGCAGTTAACGAATTTTTTTGTCAATTTAGAATCAGCCGTACAGTAGTCGTGGTTCCAAAATTTATCCGGTGGTTCTTTAATTTTGTTACACAAAGGTATTGTTTTTTTATCCATTATAAAATTTTCAAATAAATATAAATCACAGTTCGCATCTAACTCTCTTTACGAACGGTTGTGTAAAAAATCAAAGCGCTTAGAGTACAACTATTTAAAATTAAAAACAAGTGTATATTTTTATTTTTGCAATTGCCTATTCTTGATCTCATTTGAACTCACGTGGTAGACAATCCAGCTTAAAACAGGAATAAAAATTTTGCGATAAATAGTCACCAAATTCAGTTCAAACAATAATGCAGTTTATAAAGTTCAATTTGTTCGTAAAAATTTTAATCCAACTGCTTTAAAAAATGTACGAACAATTTCTAACATTATAATTTCTTGGAAAAAATACAAAACGAAATCCAAGAACAAACCAACTCAATGCTGGAACTGCTTGATGTATGGCCATGGCGGTGAACATTGCCATCGAAGTGCTGCGTGTATGATATGTGCAGAACAACATCATACAAGTGTGTGTCCGTTTAACTGATCACTCTGCAAACGATATTAACTGTCCGTTACGTTCTCTCTATTTGGAAACTAGAACAAGAGTTACTTCTAAAAGTCCGAATAAAAGCAGACAACAACAAAATAACTCATTTCAATTTAATGTGGGAGATTTTCCTAATTTAAGAAACAACAACACAATTGTAACAATAACATCAATAATAACAGCAAAGCTACATATGATAATCAGCTGAAAACAAACAACGATTTATTTAGCATTGATGAGCTTTTTGATATTTTCACTACAGCTATGGATGATTTGCATAGGTGCACTTCAAAAGTACAACAAATCAAAGTTGTAATGTCAATGGTAAAATACGCCCATGGATTATACTAATAATTTAAACGAATTCAAAATGCTTCAATTGAATGCTAATGGCATTTCAAACTTTTCTAAATTAAAACAATTTGAAATACTAATTGAAAGAGAAAATATTAAAATAGCGTCTTTGAATGAAACATTTTTTTCAGAAAATCATAGACCCTATTTTAAAAATTATTATTTATATAGAAGTGACAGAACAGATGCAAGAGGAGGAGGAGTAGCTCTGTTAATTCATAAATCTGTCGCTCATAAAAACCTCTTTATATCAAACACTTCATCAATCGAAAACATCTCAATTGAAGTTATTATAAATAATAGACCTATTGTTGTATCTTCGTTATATTCACCAAGATATACCCATAACTTCTGTGCTGATATCTTGAACCTAACACCTTCCACCAAAGAATACATAGTTTTTAGTGACCTAAATGCCAAATATTGCTCTTGGAATTGCCGTTCAAATAATACTGCAGGAATCGCACTCAACAATCTACAGCAATCAAGCAATTTTTTTATATACTATCCTAATAGTCCAACCCTATTCCCCCATCAACACAATCGAGAAGCATCCACAGTCGATATTATTTTAAGCAATACCGCTTTAAATATAGACGTAAAGACAATGGATTACGAAATACCATCAGACCATCGCCCCATTATGTGTACACTTAAAAGATCAGTGGCCTCGCAGGTTGACCTCAACTATTATGATTATAGTGCAACCAACTGGAACATTTATATGAATTTTTAAGAAAATAAAATCACGTTAAATTCGGATATATACAATACCAAGGTAGTAATTGATCAGGAAATACAAAAATTTATAAATGTAGTTTTCAAAGCAAGGGATGCGTCTACACCTAAAATAACCCAACAAAATAATTTCACATTACCAGAAAGTACTGTGAAATATATTAAACTAAGAAGAAGCTTTAAAAAGAAAAGTCAACGATCTTCAAATATAACCGAGCAAACTTTTTATAATCAATGTACTAAGTTTCTAACTAACATGATTGATAAAAGTATTAATTCGGAACGCAATAAGAAATGGTGTCAATTATTATCCAATTTAAAACCAGGTGATAAATCATTTTGGAGAATAAGCAGGAACTTGCGAGGAAAAGGAAAAAATTAAATCTCTCACCTTGAGGTTGGAAATACAAGGATAACATCTGATAAGGACAAGGCTGAAGTCCTAGCAAATACATTTGTCAAAGCAAATAACCTCACTTTAAATTACAACCACTCAGCGGATATAGTAATAAATACAACAGTAAATAATTTTAAGAAGGAAAATTCCAGTTCTGAGTCAGCAATTTATACATCTCTTATGTGTACACTTAAAAGATCAGTGGCCTCGCAGGTTGACCTCAACTATTATGATTATAGTGCAACCAACTGGAACATTTATATGAATTTTTTAGAAAATAAAATCACGTTAAATTCGGATATATACAATACCAAGGTAGTAATTGATCAGGAAATACAAAAATTTATAAATGTAGTTTTCAAAGCAAGGGATGCGTCTACACCTAAAATAACCCAACAAAATAATTTCACATTACCAGAAAGTACTGTGAAATATATTAAACTAAGAAGAAGCTTTAAAAAGAAAAGTCAACGATCTTCAAATATAACCGAGCAAACTTTTTATAATCAATGTACTAAGTTTCTAACTAACATGATTGATAAAAGTATTAATTCGGAACGCAATAAGAAATGGTGTCAATTGTTATCCAATTTAAAACCAGGTGATAAATCATTTTGGAGAATAAGCAGGAACTTGCGAGGAAAAGGAAAAAATCAAATCTCTCACCTTGAGGTTGGAAATACAAGGATAACATGGCCTCGCAGGTTGACCTCAACTATTATGATTATAGTGCAACCAACTGGAACTTTTATATGAATTTTTTAGAAAATAAAATCACGTTAAATTCGGATATATATAATACCAAGGTAGTAATTGATCAGGAAATACAAAAATTTATAAATGTAGTTTTCAAAGCAAGGGATGCGTCTACACCTAAAATAACCCAACAAAATAATTTCACATTACCAGAAAGTACTGTGAAATATATTAAACTAAGAAGAAGCTTTAAAAAGAAAAGTCAACGATCTTCAAATATAACCGAGCAAACTTTTTATAATCAATGTACTAAGTTTCTAACTAACATGATTGATAAAAGTATTAATTCGGAACGCAATAAGAAATGGTGTCAATTGTTATCCAATTTAAAACCAGGTGATAAATCATTTTGGAGAATAAGCAGGAACTTGCGAGGAAAAGGAAAAAATAAAATCTCTCACCTTGAGGTTGGAAATACAAGGATAACATCTGATAAGGACAAGGCTGAAGTCCTAGCAAATACATTTGTCAAAGCAAATAACCTCACTTCGAATTACAACCACTCAGCGGATATAGTAATAAATACAACAGTAAATAATTTTAAGAAGGAAAATTCCAGTTCTGAGTCAGCAATTTATACATCTCTAGAAGAAGTAATGAATATTGTATCATTAATAAAACCCTCAAAATCTCCTGGTTTTGACAATGTTCCCAACCTGCTCTTAAAGAAACTACCACTCAAAGCTCTAAAATTACTGGTTATAATATTTAACAGCTGCATCAAACTCAACTATTTCCCAAACCATTTCAAAAATGCTAAGGTTATAGCCATAAACAAACCTAGTAAGCCAAAAAATAACCCAAATAGCTATAGACCTATTAGTTTATTAAGCAACTTAGGTAAAATATTTGAAAAAATACTACATTCTCGTCTTAGTGAATTTGTAACGACCAATTCTATTGTTGCTAAAGAACAATTTGGATTTAAAAAAGGGCATAGCACTACTCACCAAATAAACAGAATTAAAAATCAAATAATCACCAATAAAAAGAATAAACGTTCAACGGGTCTAATATTGTTAGATTTAGAAAAAGCGTTTGACACCGTTTGGCATAATGGCCTAGTATTTAAACTTCTTGATGCTGTCACGTTATATCTGATTTTTGAAATTACTCTTTTAATACTCTTTTATGTTAACATGTTTATTTATTATTAATCTGGCAACGCCATATATTTTTAGTAGTTTGTGAATTCCCTTTTGCTTTCCTTTTGTGAAGATAGTTTAATAAATGCAATCAATCTAACAAGACGTGTTATATTTTGCTCGAACATTCTTACAAAATTCAGAAGTGGGATTACCTAGTTTTCCGTAATAAAACAATCGCGAATTTTAAATTATATTTCGTGCGTGTGTCGCAAATTGTATAAAGAAAATACAATCGGTAAATTGATTAATAATTCGTGGCGTGTGTCGCAGATTGTTTGGAAAAACACAATCGCGAAATTAATAAATTTTCGTGGCGTGTGTCGCAGATTGTGTGCAGTGTGACCGTTGTGCCACTAAAGTGGCAATTTTGCCACTTTTTTGCGACTGTGATACATTGATGATACTTTTTTATTTTTACACTTTATTTGCCACCTTTTTCGGGTCGACATTTTCTCATTGTTATAGCTACAACATATATATTGCAGATAAAAGTTATGAATACTAATCCCTGTTTGTAATGGTAATAAACCTTTTGTATGCGTTGTGAGCGCGACTGTGTCACAGCACTGAGTTTTCACATATAATTTCTACCATATGGTTTATCTGCCCTTATAATTTTAGTTGCTACCGTTCAAAGATCAGATCTGAGTTGTTCTTTAGAAATAAAACCATATGCTCAATTTGTGTTCATTGTTTTTGTTATGGATAAGTATTATTAAATATACATTTGTATATATAGGTAGACATTATATTTACTTTTAATTATTAAATGTAGGTATATTGTAAGAATTAAAAATAATGGTGGAACAGTGTCGCAGAATTCTTGCGCTGAAGCACAAAAAAATATAGACTCAATTGACCAACCAAGTTCATCTGAGTCATCAGACAACGAAGTGGCTTGTACTTCCAATGAAATAAATGTATGCAAAAGGCAAAAGTTTTCTCGAAGCTATTGAAACGAATGGGAAGTACAGTTCAAGTGGGTTAAATTGGATGAAGAAACCAAACGCCCTATTTGTATTGTATGCAAACAACTCCTAATAAATCAAAAAACCCACCTCGCTCGCCATGCAGAAACAAAAAAACATATTGACCATTTAAATAAAGCTAAAGATACGGAGCATATGCAAATAGACAAGTTTGTTTTGAAGCAAAACTTAGAATTGAAACACAATGTTGCAATTGCAGAAATTAAGTTGGTTATCCGTATGATTTTAAAAAATCAGTCCTTTAGATCGATGGAGAACATAACCAAATTGCATACCTCAATTTACCCAGATTCATCTATAGCCAAATCGGTACGTATATAAGATAATTTTGTTATATACATATAATTACTTATGTGTATGTATTGCAGGTAACTTGTGGCCGGACCAAATCTAAAAATGTTGTGCAGTTCCTAGGAAATGAGGGCTTTCGCTGCATGCTCGAAAAAATGCAGCAATGTATGTTTAGTTTAATCATCGACGAGACCACAGACATTTCGACTGAAAAATGTTTAGTTATGGTTGTACGAGAGTTCGATGTGGATCAAGGAAAAACAAAAGACTCCTTTTTTCGGCTTGTAGAACCACCAAATGGGACAGATGAAGGACTATGCAATATTCTGTTGTCTACATTGGAAGAAAACAATATTCCTCTTAAAAATTTCATCGGGTTTTCTACTGATAATGCCTCTAGCATGGTGGGAAGAAAAAGTGGTGTTGCTACTTTATTAAAAAGAAAAGTTCCACACATTTTTCACATTGGATGTGTTTGCCATTCAATTAACCTTATTAATAGCATATCGTTAAAACATATTCCCTCTGAAGTTGAACAACTGCTAAGAAATATTTTTAACTATTTTAAAAGTTCTAAAAGACAATCCGATTTTAAAGAACTGCAGGGAATTTTTGACATCCCCGAGCACAAGATTTTAAGATTAAGTGATACCAGATGGCTCTCTTTCGAATCTGTCACTAATCGCATTCTGGAGCAGTGGACTGCATTGCAACATTATTTTATAAGAGAACAGTTTGAGGAAACATGTGCCAAAAAATTGGAAAAAATTGGAAAAATTCAGCAGGAATTGAATATTATTAATAAGATATATTTAAGCTTTTTATCTTATATTCTTAAAATAATGAATACACTTAATAAAACTTTTCAAAGCGAGACATTTCAAATTATATATTTTACCTCACTCGTAAAAGAAATACTAACCCAAATTTTTTGTAATTTTTTAAAAAAGGATTATATAAATTGTACTGATATTTGTGGTATTGATTACAAGAACAATATTCACAATAAAGATCTCATTAATATGTATATAGGCCATGAAGCTGAAATGTCAATTTGTTCTGTAAATTTAACAGAAATAGAAATTAAAGCAATCAAATGCAACATACTAACCTTTTATCAATCTATTTGTGATGAAATACTTTATAGATTTGATTTAAATAATAAAAAACTAAATTATGTGAAGGTTTTAGACCCTCTTTATATAAAGTCAAGTGATGATATTAACTATGGTGATATTGTGACTGAATTTAAGGAAATTATAAACAATCCAGAAGATTTTATATACGAACTTAAGTTATTAGAAAGTAAGTCAAATGACAAATCATATACAAAATTGTTCGATATTACTAAAGTTGAAGAATTCTGGTATAAAGTAGGTAATTTAAAAAATTATTTAAACGAATACATGTACCCGAATTTATTCCAATTCGCCGTTTATGTTTTAACTTTACCACATAGCACAGGTTAAAAGTTCAAACATGTCATTCAATGCTTGCAGCTCTTAATAGAAAACTGGAAGCCAAATACAGATCTCATTTAAAATTATATTAAAGAATTTAGACTATAGTAATATTAAAATAATACATGTGATGTATGTACAATTATATTATATAAATTATACTTGTATAATTAAAAATACAATGTACCTTATGAATTTTTTTGTTAAGTTTGAACCAATTTTTTTTGTTTTCTTGAAATAAAAATATGATACTTTTTTGCCACTTTTTCGCAAAATTTTTAAAAATTGTTGCCACTTTTTATTTTAAAATCCCCTTTTTGTGATACTTTTTGAAAATTCCTGACGGTCACCCTGATTGTGTGGTAAAGAAAAAAAAAGCGTGTGTCGCAAAAGTGTTGTAAAGAAACTTGTAGAAGCGTCGTTTTTATAGTGTCGAAAATAAATAACATGGATCTTACATTGGTGGAACTGAAAAAGAAATTGCAATATCGTGAATTGCGAACGTCGGGTAACAAGGCAGAGTTAGTGGCCAGGTTACAGCAGTTCGAGGAAGAAAATCCTGAGTTCATAGAAGAAGTTTCCAATGCAGATGGAGCATGCTATGGTTTTGACGAAGATGCCGCACAAGTTAGAGAAAATTTGCAAATTATAGAAATGCAAAAGAATATGAGTGGCCTCATGGAAGCAGTGGCTGCGCTTACAAATAAAATTCGTTCTATGGAAAAACAACAGAATTCAGTGGAAGTGGCAAGTTGTGAAGTACAGACATCTACGCAGAATTCTACAGCTTTTTCTGTTGCGCCAACGTCTGTTATGTACGGACATGCTCAAACAAATTTTACAACGACATATAACCAGCCAGTAACAACAAGTGTTGCTTTAAATCAACATGTAGTGTCAAGTGGTAACAGTTTACATTTCTCTGAACATGTACCAGTGTCAACCATGTACTATCCTGATCGTTATCAGTCGTTAAATTCAAATGCTACGCTGGCGTATGCTAGTGTGCAGAACTCATCATGTTATGGTGATGCAAATTTGTATTCTACGAATCGTAGTGAAAACAACAACAACAATTTGAATTATAACGCAAGAGAATTTAATCCTCAAAGAGTGAGAGAAAAAGTACCAGATCAAAGCATAAGCGAAATAATGAGAATGTTGCCGGAGTTTGACCCATGTAAGGGGAACATATCACCTGAAAAATTTATTGAAAGGGTGGAACAATTAAAAAATGGTTATGGTTGGAACGAGTCTACAGTTTTGTTTGCTGTACAAAGCAACTTAAAAGGTGTTGCTAAAATGTGGGTAGATTCCCAAAAAGTTTTCAGTTGCTGGACAGAATTTGTCGCTGCATTTGAAAATGATTTTCCTTGTGTATCAAATTCTGCTGACGCCCACATAGAGATGATAAATTCGTGTATGAATAAAAGTGAATCGGTTATCGAATACTATTATCGAATGTTATCAACGGGTCGTCGTGGTAAAATCGAGGAAATTGGTATTATAAAATACATTATAAATGGACTATACAGTGAAGATTTAAGAAAAACATTGACGGCAATGAATATTAAATCGTGTAATGAACTATTTACAATATTAACAAACGTTTTTGAGGAAAATAAAATGAGAAATAATTCTCATAGTGAACAAACGCGTAAAATATACAAAAATATAAACAATGATAAAAATCTTACAAATAAAACAAATTACAATGACAATAGTGATAAAACAAAAACGGGTCCGATATGTTTTAATTGTCGCGAACGTGGACATATCGCTAAGAACTGTAAAAATAAGTCCAAGAAAATTAAATGTGGAAAGTGTAAAGCGAATGATCATGAAACGGATAAATGTCCGTCGCGGTCGGTAAATTTAATTGATAAACAGAAAGACAGTGTAAAGGACAAAGAAATTTTTAAGGAAATTGAAATCGAAAACAACAAATACAATGCATTCATCGATTCCGGTAGTGGTAAATCATTAGTGGCTAAACGTGTATGGTTAAAATGTAATGGTCCTATTGAAAATTGTGAAGAAAAACTATATGGTTTCGCTGGTGGAGAGTACGTGTGTCGCGGAAAACTCTTAACAATGATAAAAATTGATAATTTATCTATTGAAGCTGAATTTTTAATAGTTGACGATGAAATAATGCAATATGATTTAGTGATCGGAAGAGACATTTTATCGGAAAATCGCGTAATTATTGAAAATGGTCAGTGTCGTGTAATAGCCTTAAAAGGTGAAACATTAAACGTTAATGAGAATCTTAATGAAAATGAAAAGTGTCAACTACAAGAACTTTTAGAAAAATATTCGGGGTGTTTCGCGGAAAATTTAAAAGAAATTGGTAAATGTGATGTTATTGAAATGGACATTAAAGTAAATTCTGAAAAACCTATAGCACGAAAACCATATAATATTCCGATTCCGAAACAGAAAACGGTAGAAAAAATAATTGATGAACTTTTACAAACGGAAATAATTCGTCCGTCCGAATCGTTATACGCGTCACCAATCGTTATCGTACCAAAGCCAAACGGTGAAGATCGGTTATGTGTTGATTATCGTGAGCTGAACTCAATTACAGAAAAGCAGCCGTGGCCTATGCCAACTGTTGAAGGTGTTTTGCAGACTTTAGCTGGTAAGAAGTATTTTACTATTTTGGACATGATGTCTGGTTATTATCAGATTCCTATTCGTGAAGAGTCAAAGCAGTACACGGCTTTTGTGACTCATAATGGTCATTTCGAATTTAATCGAATGCCATTTGGGCTGAAAAATGCTCCGTGTACTTTTCAGCAAATGATGTCTGTCGTTTTGGAGCCAATTAAAGATCAAGTTGTTAGTTATGTCGATGAAGTAATCGTAGCATCTAATACTGTTGATGAAAGCTTGGTAAAATTGGAAACATTTTTGAAGGTCATTCAACGACATGGCCTTACACTTCGTTTATCGAAATGCTCATTTTTGGAGAATAGTGTAACGTTTTTGGGTCATGAATTAGGCGAAAATGGTTTGATGCCTGGTAGACTCAAAACATTGGCAGTGAAGAATTTTCCTATCCCAACCAATGTGATAGAAATTAGACGTTTTATTGGTTTAACAGGATATTTTCGTAAATTTATCCAAAATTATGCATTGATTGCTGCACCGTTAACTCGATTGACTAGAAAGAACGTAGATTTTGTGTGGTCTGATGACTGTAATGAGTCCTATATGAAATTAATTCAATTATTGACAAGTGAACCTGTTTTGGGTATCTATGATGTGATCAGGGAACATGAATTGCATACCGATGCAAGCTCTGTTGGTATAGCTGGTATTTTGCTACAGCGAGATGAGCAAAATGAGTTGAAGCCTATAGCTTATTTTAATCGTTTGTGTAATGATGCTGAACAAAAGTATCATGCGTATGAGTTGGAAGTATTAGCTGTTGTTGAAGCTTGTCAACGTTTTCGTATGTACTTGCTTGGTAAACAATTTTTGATTGTCACCGATTGCTCAGCAATATCAACATTAAAGTTATCAAAGCCGTTAATACCACGGGTCTCAAAATGGTTTCTTAAGCTGATGGAGTATGATTATCGTATTATTCATCGAGAGGGTAGTAAAATGTCTCATGTTGACGCCCTGAGCCGACCTCCAATCAAAGCTATTGAAAATGAACATGTTGTTCAAGATGTTTGTGAAAAGATAATGATGATAAAACCATCAACTGAAGATTGGGTATACATGATGCAACGCGAAGATGATACTTTACGAGAAATAATTGATGTTCTAAGTGGTATTGTTAAGTCTGATCAACAAAAGCAGTATACAGATGAATATGTTATGAAGAAAAGCCGTTTATTTCGAAAGGGTGAAGGTGATTCGTTGTTGTTGGTGGTACCTAAAGGTTTAAGATGGCGTATCGTAAAACTGTGCCATGATGATGTGGGCCACCCAGCTCTGGAAAATACGTTAAAAAGGTTATTGAAACATTTTTGGTTTCCACGAGCACGAAATTTTGTGAAAAATTATTTGAAGTCCTGCGTCGAATGTTGTTTCTGTAAGGAACCAGTACGAACGGAATGTGAATTGTATGGTATGGATATACCGAAAATCCCTTTTGAGGTCATGCACATGGATCATCTAGGTCCATTCGTGAAAAGTCGTCGGGGTAATGAACATCTTTTAGTTATCGTAGATGCTCTTACTCGATATGTTGTTTTGTGTCCTGTAAAGTCAACTAAAACAAAACCAGTGGTGGATGCTTTGAATCAGTTAACATCGTATTTTGGAATGCCAAAAGTGTTAGTCACCGATCGTGGAACAGCATTCACATCGTCAAATTTTGAAAATTACTGTAATGAGAATAATGTACAACATATAAAGGTAGCTGTCCGAACACCAAGAGCTAATGGATTGGCAGAAAGAGTCAACAAGAATATCCTATCTTATCTTAAGTCGACAGTTGATGACACGAAAGATTGGGATACCGAAATGCGAAATCTGCAATGGACTCTGAACATGAATACTAATAGTACTACAAAATATGCACCAATTGATTTGATTTTTGATTTTCCTGTTCGTTTGTGTAATGATGCTGAACAAAAGTATCATGCGTATGAGTTGGAAGTATTAGCTGTTGTTGAAGCTTGTCAACGTTTTCGTATGTACTTGCTTGGTAAACAATTTTTGATTGTCACCGATTGCTCAGCAATATCAACATTAAAGTTATCAAAGCCGTTAATACCACGGGTCTCAAGATGGTTTCTTAAGCTGATGGAGTATGATTATCGTATTATTCATCGAGAGGGTAGTAAAATGTCTCATGTTGACGCCCTGAGCCGAGCTCCAATCAAAGCTATTGAAAATGAACATGTTGTTCAAGATGTTTGTGAAAAGATAATGATGATAAAACCATCAACTGAAGATTGGGTATACATGATGCAACGCGAAGATGATACTTTACGAGAAATAATTGATGTTCTAAGTGGTATTGTTAAGTCTGATCAACAAAAGCAGTATACAGATGAATATGTTATGAAGAAAAGCCGTTTATTTCGAAAGGGTGAAGGTGATTCGTTGTTGTTGGTGGTACCTAAAGGTTTAAGATGGCGTATCGTAAAACTGTACCATGATGATGTGGGCCACCCAGCTCTGGAAAATACGTTAAAAAGGTTATTGAAAAATTTTTTGGTTTCCACGAGCACGAAATTTTGTGAAAAATTATTTGAAGTCCTGCGTCGAATGTTGTTTCTGTAAGGAACCAGTACGAACGGAATGTGAATTGTATGGTATGGATATACCGAAAATCCCTTTTGAGGTCATGCACATGGATCATCTAGGTCCATTCGTGAAAAGTCGTCGGGGTAATGAACATCTTTTAGTTATCGTAGATGCTCTTACTCGATATGTTGTTTTGTGTCCTGTAAAGTCAACTAAAACAAAACCAGTGGTGGATGCTTTGAATCAGTTAACATCGTATTTTGGAATGCCAAAAGTGTTAGTCACCGATCGTGGAACAGCATTCACATCGTCAAATTTTGAAAATTACTGTAATGAGAATAATGTACAACATATAAAGGTAGCTGTCCGAACACCAAGAGCTAATGGATTGGCAGAAAGAGTCAACAAGAATATCCTATCTTATCTTAAGTCGACAGTTGATGACACGAAAGATTGGGATACCGAAATGCGAAATCTGCAATGGACTCTGAACATGAATACTAATAGTACTATAAAATATGCACCAATTGATTTGATTTTTGATTTTCCTGTTCGAGATATCACCGGTAATAAAATCTTAGCAGCAGTTCAACATGTGAAGGATGATATCGAACCAACTGTAACTAATGCTAAACGTGAAGATGCTATCCGAAATATCAAAGATGCTAGAAAAGTGTGGAAGACTAGATTCGACTCCAAACACAAGACTCCACATAAATATGAAGAAGGTGACTTAATCTTACTTGAATGTGCTATTCCTAGTACAGGCGAGTCAAGAAAACTTGAAGTGAAATACAAAGGTCCTTACGTTATAAAAAAGGTCCTTAGATTTGATCGTTACGTCGTAGAAGATGTCGATGATGCTCAGCGTAATCAGAGGAAGTTTTCAACAATTGCTAGTAGCGACAAGATGAAACCCTGGTGTGCCTTATACCCAGATGTAGACGATGATTATGAAGATGACTCTGAAGGAACCCAGTGGACGAATAACTCGAGGACGAGTTAGGTGTAGGAAGGGCCGAGTTGTCACGTTATATCTGATTTTTGAAATTACTCTTTTAATACTCTTTTATGTTAACATGTTTATTTATTATTAATCTGGCAACGCCATATATTTTTAGTAGTTTGTGAATTCCCTTTTGCTTTCCTTTTGTGAAGATAGTTTAATAAATGCAATCAATCTAACAAGACGTGTTATATTTTGCTCGAACATTCTTACAATGCAAATATACCAAAATATTTATGCAAACCTATTTCAGATTTCATTCACGACAGAAGCTTTAAAGTTGCGATTAATAATGAAACATCATCTCCAAAAACCATTACCACCGGGTTACCTCAAGGATCAGTCTTGTCGCCATTGCTTTACTCGATATATACATCCGATTTCAAAGTCCCGAAATATATATACTACGTAGATAACACTGCGTTAATTTCTTCAAACAATTTTACAAGTGCACTCCTGAAGAAAATGGAAAAGGGACTTGTAAATTGCAGTAAATATTTTCACAAATGGAAAATCAAAATTAATCCAAACAAGACCCAAGCAATTATTTTTCCGTTCTCCCAAAAGACTGCCAAGACGTCATTTTCATATTGGAAATAATACCATAAGTGTACTTAATCATGTCAAACATCTCGGAGTTGTCTTGGACAAAAAGCTTCCTTTTAAACATCATATTATGGCTACGTGCCAAAAAGCCATAAAATCATTTAAAGCATTATGGCCACTTCTAAATAGAAGGTCATTTCTAAACCCCAAAAACAAAAATCTCCTCTTCAAAAGTGTTATAAGGCCAATATTAACATACGCGTGTCCTATTTGGAGTGACGCTGCCAACTGCCACCTAAAACGCTTACAAATTATACAAAACAAATGTCTTAAAATGATAAATAAAAAGCCCTGGAGGTATCCTACAAATCTTCTTCATGAAGAAACAGGTTATGAAAATATTATCGATTTCATAACAAGGATTAACAATAATTACTTTGCAAAAATTGAAAATTCCTCTTACCCACTGATAAGAGAATGTAGAGAAATAACGTAAAATTAAAAAGAAATCACCAAATTGAAAATTATATGCTTATAGAGGTTTATTATTTCTAATAAACCTTCTATAAGCATATAAATATTTTTAGATAGTATTTGAATTTATTAAATCATATAAAGGTTTTTTTCCTCTCATTTTCCTTTAAAAATCATTAAAAAATAAAATAAAAACTATTTAATGTCTTTAGATCCTATATATTATTTGTTGCAATATCTATATGTAAAGATAAGATCTCATATGCAAATATCAAATTTGTTAAAATATGTAAATAAAGGAAGATATAATTGAAAAAAAAAATATAAATTGAATAAAATTGTATTTTTTTAATTTATTTTTTATTTTCTTTTTGCTATTTGAAAAGAACACAACTGCTTGCTGTGAACCAGGGGTAGTAAACCGAAGAAGCTTGTTCGTTCAATCGCGCAGATTCAAAAAGAAAAACGTGAAATTAAATAAAACAAGTAAGAAAATTTTAGTCGGTCTAGACCGACTATACGATACCCTATACCATGCGTTTAGACCCTATCTCTTAGACCCAACTAACTGGATATAGAAAATAAGCATAAACCAAATTTGAGTGGGATTTTTATTAATTTTTTCGGATGCAGATATGAATAAGTTCATATCGGACGCTATATCTATATGGGGACTAGGCCCAAAAATGGACCGATCCTGACCATGTTTGGTAAAGTCTCTTGTATTTTGCAAAAATATATACAAACAAAATTTAAGAAGAATCAGTGCAATATTTTTGTTTTTTGATAGATTTAAGTGAAGATCGGGAAGCAGCTCTATATGGGGCCTATGACTAAGAGTTGTCCAATAGGGATCATCTTTTGACTACTGATTAATGGATGTAATATATACATACAAACCCAATTTGACTAAGATTTGTATGATAATTTGGATCTCATGGCAATATATGTTGATTTCATAGGGGTCATTTGTATGGGGGCTAGGTCTAAACATGGACCGATTCTCAGCAGTTTCAATAGCGTTCATCCCATGGCCGATAAAAGATGAAATACCAAATTTCATCAAAATATATTCATATTTGCGACCTGCAGTTTAATTACAAGCTTTACATGGACACACAGACGGACGGACGGACGGACATCGTTAAATCGAATCAGATAGTGATTCTGTTTCGATCGGTATAATTAAAGATGGGTGTAGGTCAAATATTTTTGGTTGTTACAAACAGCAGCACAAAGTCATTTTACCCAAACCACATAGTGGTATAGGGTATAAAAATGTTTCTGT
Organism: Cordilura impudica; assembly: GCA_963682025.1. NCBI lineage: Eukaryota > Metazoa > Arthropoda > Insecta > Diptera > Scathophagidae > Cordilura > Cordilura impudica. The sequence continues at coordinate 307,338,807 of OY821518.1, forward strand.
TAGATATTTACAAGTTACTTAACTTGTTAAGCTAATCACCCTAGCAAAAATTAACACCTTTAAATGCTCCTTTTATTATTCTAATGGTTACTATAAAGAGAGTAGCATTGGATTTAGCATTGGTGTCCACCAAATTATATTTGACATTAGGAATGTTAAAATCCACCATCCAATGTCCGCAAATAATATGACTCTGGCCCCCAAGCCAATCACTGAAATAACGACCACTGTCCTGAATACACATTATAAAAACCATACGTTTTAAAAGTAAAATTCCAGTCATTGTCAGGCAGTTGCCAAGTAAAGATCTCTTTTACTCTCACGGTTGCTGTGCTTTACATCAATAACAAAAAACTTTAGTGCGTGTTTTTCAATCTTCTTTCTTTTTATACCCTATACCACTATGTGGTTTGGGTATAATGACTTTGTGCTGCTGTTTGTAACAACCAAAAAAAATATTTGAATTGATTTAACAATGTCCGTCCGTCCGTCCGTCCGTCCGTCTGTGTGTCCATGTAAAGCTTGTAATCAAACTGCAGGTCGCAAATATAAATGTATTTTGATGAAATTTGGTACATAAGCTTTTATCGGCCTTAGGATGAACGCTATTGAAATTGGTGAGAATCGGTCCATGTTCAGACCTAGCCCCCATACAAATTACCCATATGAAATCGACATAAATTGCCATAAGATCCGAATTGTCATATAGATCTTACTCAAATTGGGTTTGTATACTTTCATTACATCCATTAATGAGTAGTCCAAAAATGATCCCTTTGACCCCATATAGAGCTGCTTCCCGATCTTCACTTAAATCTCTTAAATAACAAAAATATTGCACTGATTCTTCTCAAATTTTGTTTGTATATATTTTTGCAAAATACAAGAGACTTTACCAAACATGATCAGGATCGGTCCATTTTTGGACCAAGTCCCTATATAGATATAGCATCCGATATGAACTTTTTCATATCTGCAGCCAAAAAAATTAATAAAAATCCCACTCAAATTTGGTTTTTGCTTATTTTCTATGTCCAGTTAGTTGGGCCTAAGAGATAGGGTCTCTAAACGCACGGTATAGGGTATCGTATAGTCGGTCTAGACCGACTATAATTTTCTTACTTGTTTACTTTTTGGTAAAATTTTTAAAGACTTTCCTACTAATCATAATTGTTTACAAATAAAAATATTAATAATTTATAATGAACGGGGTAGATCGCCCGTTCCACAATAGGTTCAGGGACCTTGATCCCACATTGGACAAACCACCTAAAACATCCAAAAACAAGCGATACCGCATGGATGAATTTGTAGATCTGCCACAGTCATCTATAAATTCTGAGGATCACATACCACGTTATCTGGTTGCTTCTACACTACCCAACAATGAAGGCAAAGAAAACACACATAAGCCTTTATCTTCTCACAACATCTTCCAAATTGAAAAAGGCCTTAATTACATCAGCAAAGACTATCTTGAAGTGAAAGAGATGAGAAGCGGGGATTTAATGATAAAAACACCAAACTTAAAGACAGCGCTTAAATTTGTTAATGCCAAACATATTGATGTCGTTGCTGTTAAAATTGAATTTCACAAGTCTCTTAATACATCTCAGGGAAGAATTTTTTCCAGAAAAATCATAGATATTTCAGAGAATGAACTATTGCAGGCTTTATCACCTCAAAAAGTTGTTGACATCCAAAAAATTACCAAACTTGTAAATGGTGAACGGGTTCCTACAGGGGCAGCAGTTGTCACATTTGACTTAATCCGTCGTCCCGAAACATTGAAATTGGGGTGGGAAAGAGTTCGTGTTTATGAACACATTTCCAATCCAATGAGATGTTCCAACTGCCAAAAACTTGGCCATACTAAGAAATTTTGCAAAAGAGTTGAAATGTGTAAAATATGCGGATATTTATCCCCACATGAGAACTGCACAAGAATTTTTTGTCTTAATTGTGAAGTTGACACTCACCCCTCAAACGACACTAACTGCCCCAGTTTTTTAAAACATAAGTCAATAAATAAAATAAAAGCAGATCGCAGGTGCACTGCACGTGATGCTTGGAAAATATACAATGACAATCCTTCTATGCATACTATCCAGCCTTTAAAAAAAAAAAACTCAAACATACGCAGAAACCTTACATAATGAAAACGTGATTACTTATCAAAACGCCGGCTTAGATGATAAACAGAAAAATCTTACGACGAATGATCAAAACAAAACCCCCAAATTAAACCTAAATTCAAACACTACAACAACAACAACACAAATTACTAAAATAACAGAAACAACAGCTAAATTTACTAAAAACAATACACACACCACCCCAACAACACAAATTACAAAATTCAATATATCAAATTTAACAACCAGAAATCTACCAACATTAACCCCAAAACATCAACAACAAGATACTGAACCTCGAACGGATGAAGCAGTCATCTTAACAAATATTGACCTAACTACTAATAATGATGACCAAGAAATGACAGTTTGTTATGTTACAAATAATAATAGTTATAGCAGGCAGTCTGACTCAACAACAAACATTTTAAATAATAGTGGATCTTCCGACATGGAAGACCGCACTATGTGATTTTTGTTTTTCTTTTAATATTTTATTATGGATATCGGTTGGAACATTAATATATTACAGTGGAATATACAAAGTTTTTTCACCCACAAATACGCCCTAGAAGTTATAGTTGCCAAACATAAGCCAAATATAATCGCTCTACAGGAAACACACATCATCAACAGAAACCTTAATTTGCTTCACCTCCCCGGCTATAATATCTTTCACCACAATAAGGATTACAACTATGCAAAAGCAGGAATAGCATTGTTAATCCTAAAATCCATTAATGTTACCCAACATAACAAATCATCTGGTGACCTTCTTTTTCAAACAGTCACAATGAAAGGTATTAAAGATTTACATGTAACAAATATTTACAAAGAGGGTGATATTTCACTCACTGTGAGCAACGTTAATTCCATCAACACCTCTACAAACGGATACCACCTAGTAATCGGTGATTTTAACTCGACAAATCCACTGTGGGGTTCAAATACCATATCACCGAGCGGTTCAATATGGGAAAAATTTGCAGATGATCGCAATCTAGTAATTTTAAATAATGGTTCACCTACCTTACTAAACACAAGGCATACACTCACTACAGTTGACGTATCAATGGCTAGCATAGACCTTGCGCCAAGTTTATGTTGGACAACGTTGGCACTACCAGAAGTAGGTGATCACTTCCCTATTATTATTAAAAACAATATTACCACTTTCAAAAAACAATTTACTCCTTTGTTTCGCGTTAAACATGCTAATTGGACTAAGTTTAAAGAGAAGGTTACTATTTCTCTAGAAGATTTTGAAGAATCCTCCAATATAAACAGGGAAGCAGCTAAACTTAAGAGAATACTACGAAAATCTGCCAATGAATCCATCCCTATCTCTAGAAAACCAAATGACAAAAATAACCCGATCTGGTTCAATTCGGAAATAGCAAAACTAACTAGACTTAAACAAATTGCTTGGGCTACTTTTAGAAGAAATAGAAGTATAATAAATGGAATTAATTTTAGACAAGCTTGTGCTAAAGTCAAACGGGAATGTAGAATTGCAAAAAGTCTCAAATGGAAAAATTGTTTTAACAGCTTAAACCCAATGATGGATAGTAAGGCATTATGGACTAAAATCAAAAACAGATCAGAGAGATTATCTAATTTCCCAACTATATATATTAGAGACACCGGTGTACAGCACCCCAAAAATATTGCTAACGAATTTGCAGAACACTGGTCCTCAATTAGTTCAGATAGTATGTTAAAACCCGAAATCCTGGAAGAAAAAAGAAATACCCAATTTAATCACACAGTGGCGACTGAACTTCCACTTATTTGTTATGATGTAAATACATCTGAATTGGATTCAATTCTCATGAATGCGAAAGGCACTACGCCTTCCATTGACAAAATAACATACACCATGATAAAATTTTCCCCAACAATATTTAAAAAACGATTATGTAAATTGTATAGCAAAATTTTAAATACTGGTATATTTCCACATGACTGGAAGTTGGCAACTTTATCTCCAATACTCAAACCTGCCAAAGTCCCAATCAACTAGAAGGATATCGACCCATCTCTCTCCTACCAGTTTTATCGAAAGTACTTGAGAAAATTATAGCTACGAGATTCTGGAAACTCACTAAACAACATTTTTCTCCGAATCAACATGCTTTCCTCCCTAAACATGGGGTCCATACCTTATGTCATCAACTGGAAGATCAACTGAAAAAAAACTTGGCCAAAAGAATACATAGTGCAGTGCTTTCTGAAGACATAGAGAAAGCTTTTGACCGTGTGGTATATACATTTATCCTTAGAGAATTAGAAGAATGGGGAATTCCAAAACAAACTCAAAAGCTCATTAAATCTTTTCTGTCTAACCGGAAAGTAATCGTAAAAATTGACGGCTATTATTCTCAAGTGCACCCTATAGATAATGGAGTCCCTCAAGGATCACCTCTATCTGTCGTTTTGTTCGTCATTTACATAAACTCTTTGGCCAAATCACTTGATAATCTAAATGTTGCTGATTACATTAGCATATATGCCGACAATATTTTTGCGATTGCTTCTGGGACTCCTATAGATGTCAATAATAAAATAAAAAGTATAAACGTCACAGTTCAACAATGGGCTACTTCTAGGGGCGCTACTATTCCAGTAAACAAAGCGGAAATTCTGCATGTTTGTAGAAAAAAAAAACTGTTGTCCTCCTCCAATTATTATTGATGGCTCACAACTTCAATACAAAAAGAGAATGAGAATTTTGGGGATTATTTTTACAAAAAATCTCATTTGGAACGAACACATCAAAAGATTAATTGCAAAGATGAGCAAAATAATTTGCTAAAACTAATCTGTTCTAGGAAAAAAGGCCCACATATAGAAACAGCTATAGATATCTGTAAAGCACTTGTTTACGGTCTAATTCAACATGGAATTACAGTATATGGATGGACCTCGAAAGAGAACATAAATAAATTGAATGCTTCTATTAACAATTGCTTCCGAACAGCCTCTGGCTTATTGCGCACAACACCTATTGAGGCCCTCAGAATTGAAACCAGATCTGCTGATTTTCGAACATTAGAAAAGATTGCTGTTAACCTTTCATCACGGTCAATCACCGACCCGGAAGAGGGCCTACACCGTAACTTTTGGCATTACTTAAACTTATCGTCATACAGGTATAAATGCTCCGTCAATAGTATAATTCTATTTCTAAAAACAAATCACATACCTATCCCACATAAACCTGAACATATAATATCGTGAAAAATTACTGTCAGTGTTGATGCTGAACTTGCTGTTTTTAACAAAACTAAAACCAGTTCGATTTGTTTTAAAACCATGTTCGCCGAAAAGAAAGCAAAAATTTCACCTGATCTTTTGCTATACACAGATGGCTCCTTCCAAAATGGTGCGACTTCGTATGCCGTGATAGAACACATATCAACATCTGGCTATTCTATTATTAAACAGGGTATTCTACCAATGTTCACGGGAATCTTTACAGCCGAACTTACCGCCATTAGCATTGCGGTGAAATATGCCACTCCACAAAAACGCAAAACAACGCTTATATGTACAGATAGTTTAAGCGCTATTACTGCACTTTCCAAAAACAAAAAGGGTGTTTTTAACAATATTTTAATGAATCCCAACACAGACCACCATATCACTATACTATGGATACCAGCACACATAGGTATACAAGGCAATGAATGTGCTGATATGGCCGCTAAGCAAGCGCTACAAGCACCCTTAATATATGAAATACCTTGTCTTCCAAATATAATTACTAACCCATATAAAGCGCTGCATAAAAGAAATCAAAGTCAACATTGGCGAGAATCATACTGTTTCTTAAGACAACATAACCACACCATCAATGGACCTAAATATCACGCTAGCCTCAGCAGAGATGATTGCATTACAATTGCTCGTATGAGGGTTGGAAAAACTTTATTCAACACCAAACACCTTTTTGAACATACAGATCCAGCAAGTTGCAACCTGTGTCATACAGTGTTAGACATCCAACACATTTTAGCCGATTGCCCTATATCGAAGACTGATCACCCTCTTATAGAAGTGTTAGACTGTTCAAACCTTTCCAAAGTTAAAATAGTAAAAGAATGTTTAGTTAAACAAAACATCACTGAAATCTAAGTCAATATTCGCGCATTATGGTCTTAGAAACCTTGCGCCTTTAATTTAATATTTTATAAATTAATTTGTAAAATATTTTAGAAATAAATAAATAAATAAAAGTAAAATTCCATTAACTTACTTGGGTTAACGTGTTGCCCCAGAAAAATGAGCTTAACACAGTGCCTGAATCCGTTTTACTACATTTCATATCTGCCCCCACCGCTGGTATCAACAAAGGCATACTTGTTCGTGTGGAATACACCATACAAGTGCCAGTGATTTAAGTAATAAACCATACTCCAGGCTGAAACAGAACAGAGAAATATTGATGACAAGGCACCACCAGATCGATCACAGGATAGTATATATGTGGGCGCAAATCGGCGCATTCGATATCGAGTAAAATCAATCCAAATTCCATATTTTGGTTTATTTCAAGAAGGCGGACAATCGTCAAACCTAGTTTCACTTTCGTTATTAACTATGTAACATAACTCGTTAGCTGTGACAGAGTAAAATTAATCTATTTACTCTATTTTGGAAAATAAAGAAATAATTTCGATAAGGAATGCGAGGATTCGACCCCTGTAATCACCGATTCCGTATTGATTGATTATCAACTAAATCAGTTCTTAACAAATACTTTAATTTTTCGTCCAAACTCATTTTTTGTTATATATTTGTGACAATGGATTTAAATTCACCTAAAACAGGATTACACAGATTTGAGACCGCCGGCAGCGTAATTTAGAAATCATTTTATGATGTCGAGAAGTATAATAATTAAAAATGTTTGTTAATATTGATGAGGGAATATTTGATGCTGTTTTATTAAGTTTTTAAATTGTCACGATTTGTTTTTTCCTTTTAATAATTTTTTCTTGAATCAGATGTTTGTAGCAGTTGTTTGTAACATATATAATCTGTGTATAGCACACCCAAGCCAGTATAGAATATAAATACAACTCTACAACGTGTAGTGAAAATTTGGCAGCACTTACCTTTAAGGTAAAATAAATGATGCCAAGGTAATCTCTCAAGGTTTCCTTTTCAAGTGGAAAAAGTGGTATCTTTAAAATAAATTATACGTATATTCGCTGCAAGTAAACTAAAACAGCCAAAAACAATATTTTTTGGATAATGGAGAATAAGGCTGCCCCACGTCAGACGGAGAGTATGAGTTAAAAGAAAGAGTTTAAAAAGCCTATTTTAATTTTATGGATATATTCCAAAGGTTATTGTAGGACTTCTGGAAAAATGCTCCGCGTGGAACATATATGAATTTGTTCGTGTGTTCATAAGGTGTCTATTGGTATATGGTTTGTTGCCCAACTCATCTTGTAGCTTCAGAATTTTCACTTCAATTTTAAAAAAGGAACAAAATGTTGAAATCCAATTTTATTGACACCATCCACGGTCTATGGCAGGACTTCTGGAAAAATGCCCTGCATGGGTCATACAACAATATATTCGTGGGCTTAATTGCTGTTAACAAATAATATGACTCTGGCCCCCAAACCAATCACTGAAATAACGACCAACGTCCTGAATATACATTATAAAAAACATACGTTTTAAAAGTAAAATTCCATTAACTTGGGTTAACGTGTAGCCCCAGAAAAATGAGCTTGACTACAGCTAGGTCTACTTTCAGAATCAGCAGGACGTAATTTTTTTAAATCTATTTTTAAATCTTTTGAGTTTCTTTTAGATCTTTTATTTTTAACTAGTTGAAAATTTACCATATCACGTGAGTCCAAAGTTTCATTTTGAGAAAAATAGACAGTTGTCATATCATCATTTGTATTTGAGTGTTGACTAGTGTAATCTGATTGAAAATGTTATAAATTGTTTTTTTTTTTAATTCATCCCAATTCCTGTTCAACTAACGGGAATGAACAACTGGAAGAGGTAGACTCATTTACACAACTTTGAGTTGCAGAGGCAGCTAACGAATTTTTTTGTCAATTTAGAATCAGCCGTATAGTAGTCGTGGTTCCAAAATTTATCCGGTGGTTCTTTAATTTTGTTACACAAAGGTATTGCTTTTTATCCATTATAAAATTTTCAAATAAATATAAATTGAATAAAATTGTATTTTTTAAATTTATTTTTGCTATTTGAAAAGAACACTTGCTATGAAATTCAAAAAATTTCATCACATATAGTAAATATTTATGTTTAACCAGCTAAAAATTGCTGAACCAGGGGTAAGTAATCCGAAGAAGCTTGTTCGTTCATTCGAGCAAAGATTCTAAAAAAATTTCGTCACATATAGTAAATATTTATGTTTAACCAGCTAAAAATTGCTGAACCAGGGGTAAGTAAACCGAGGAAGCTTATTCGTTCATTCGAGCAAAGATTCTAAAAAAAAGGTAAATTAAATAAAAAAAAATATATCTGTTAGATAGTTACAAGCTACTTAACTTGTTAAGCTAGGAAAATTAACACTAAATGCTCCATTTATTATTCTAATGGTTACTATAAAGAGAGTAGCATTGGATTTAGCATTTGATGTCCACCAAATTATATTTGACATTAGGAATGTTAAAATCCACCATCCAATGGCCGCAAATAATATGACTCTGGCCCCCAAACCAATCACTGAAATAACGACCAACGTCCGGAATATACATTATAAAAACCATACGTATCATCAAGAACCTGACAAAAGTAAGTATGAACTCAGCGGTAGGCATAAATCATTTTAATTTTTTTATTTTCAAAATCGTTTCTAAACTCCCCCACCTATTCTCACAATACTAATACTGTATCTTAACAAAAATCCCTAATAGATAAAACCACTGGCAATTTAAATGGACAACAAAATGGTTACGGCTTACCTGGTCAGGGCGAAGAATTATCTAGTGCTGCTGATGATATTGCTATTTTTTATACGTTCGTATGGAAACCTGACTGCCGATATTATTTTTTTATATTTCATATAGATAAAATTATATAAATCTGGATTTTTAAATTTGAGTGTTGACTAGTGTAATCTGATTGAAAATGTTATAAATTGTTTTTTTAATTCATCCCAATTCCTGTTTAACTAACGGGAATGAACAACTGGAAGAGGTAGACTCATTTACACAAATTTGAGTTGCAGAGGTAGCTAACGAATTTTTTTGTCAATTTAGAATCAGCCGTACAGTAGTCGTGGTTCCAAAATTTATCCGATGGTTCTTTAATTTTGTTACACAAAGGTATTGTTTTTTATCCATTATAAAATTTTCAAATAAATATAAATTGAATAAAATTGTATTTTTTTAAATTTATTTTTGCTATTTGAAAAGAACACTTGCTATGCTAATTCAAAAAATTTCATCACATATAGTAAATATTTATGTTTAACCAGCTAAAAATTGCTGAACCAGGGGTAAGTAAACCGAAGAAGCTGTTCGTTCATTCGAGCAAAGATTCTAAAAAAAAAAAACGGTAAATTAAATAAAAAAAAATGTTTCTGTTAGATAGTTACAAGCTACTTGTTAAGCTAATAACCCTAGGAAAATTAACACCTTGAAATGCTCCATTTATTATTCTAATGGTTACTATAAAGAGTGTAGCATTGGATTTAGGATTTGGTGTCCACCAAATTATATTTGACATTAAGAATGTTAAAATCCACCATCCAATGGCCGCAAATAATATAACGCTGGCCCCCAAACCAATCACTGAAATAACGACCAACGTCCTGAATATACATTATAAAAACCATACGTTTTAAAAGTAAAATTCCATTAACTTACTTGGGTTAACGTGTAGCCCCAGAAAAATGAGCTTAACACAGTGCTTGAATCCGTTTTACTGCATTTCATATCTGCCCCCACCGCTGGTATCAACAAAGGCATACTTGTTCGTGTGGAATACACCATACAAGTGCCGGTGATTTAAGTAATAAACCATACTCCAGGCTGAAATAGAACAGAGAAAAATTGATGACAAGGCACCACCAGATCGATCACAAGACAGTATATATCTGGGAGCAAATCGTCGCATTCGATATCGAGTAAAATCAATCGAAATTCCATATTTTGGTTTATTTCATTTTTTATGATATTTTTGATTCTTACTTCTAACGAATCTGGCTCACATAAAATTTTAGCTTTTTTTAAAAAATCAATTATTGAACTAGGTTTATTTGAAGAATTGCAATCTTTAACAAAATGGCTTGAAAAAGTTTTACTAAGGTCTATAAAACTAAAATTAATAGCATTAGGCACATTATTGGATGCCTCAATTCTTTTGTATTTACCTTTATCTGAAATTTTTCGCTTCAGATCAATAAAGTTCTTAAAAGCAGGACAACCGCGCCAACTAGCTGGATGTCCAGATTTCTAGCAATTGAAAAAATATAGAAGACTGTTTTTACTGGGAGTAAAGGAACATTCTCCAAGACTATGATTTAGAGAACATTTAACACATGCGAAAGAACTATTGCAATACTTAGACATGTGACCCATTTCTGACAACAATAACAATAAACCACTTTTTATACCCTATACCACTCTGTGGTTTGGGTATAATGACTTTGTGCTGCTGTTTGTAACACCCAAAAATATTTGACCTAGACCCATCTTTAATTATACCGATCGAATCAGAATCACTTTCTGAGTTGATTTAACAATGTCCGTCCGTCCGTCTGTGTGTCCATGTAAAGCTTGTAATCAAACTGCAGGTCGCAAATATGAATATATTTTGATGAAATTTGGTATATAAGCTTTTATCGGCCATGGGATGAACGCTATTGAAATTGGTGAGAATCGGTCCATGTTCAGACCTAGCCCCCATACAAATTACCCATATGAAATCGACATAAATTGCCATAAGATCCAAATTGTCATATAGATCTTACGCAAATTGGGTTTGTATGCGTTTATTACATCCACTAATGAGTAGTCCAAAAATGATCCCTTTGACCCCATATAGAGCTGCTTCCCGATCTTCAGTTAAATCTATTAAAAAACAAAAATATTGCACTGATTCTTCTCAAATTTTGTTTGTACATATTTTTGCAAAATACAAGAGACTTTACCAAACATGATCAGGATCGGTCCAATTTTGGACCTAGCCCCTTTATAGATATAGCATCCGATATGAACTTTTTTATATCTGCAGCCAAAAAACTTAATAAAAACCCCACTCAAATTTGGTTTTTGCTTATTTTCTATGTCCAGTTAGTTGGGCCTAAGAGATAGGGTTTCTAAACGCATGGTATAGGGTATCGTATAGTCGGTCTAGACCGACTATAATTTTCTTACTTGTTGATTTTGTTTAGGTTTCTCCCAAATTATAACTTGATTTAAGATAAAGCAAATATTAGACAACTTGTTCGAACGTTTACCCTCTTTAAGCGTAACTAAAAATAAACCAGTCTCTAAATTATTCTGTTTAGAAAAGGAGGTCTGAGATTTAGACACGCAATGAACAGAATCAGGAACCAATTTATTTAAATCATATAAATGTCAGTATCATAATAAAGTCCACGCAACACTAAAGACTGGCGAATCATTTCTGAAGGCGTGAATGAATATGATCCAATTTTCTTCTCTCCGAGTAACTGCATCATCTCTGAATCTGCCGAGACATCCTGTAAGTAAAGTTTGCTTTACTTTACTTTGGTTTCCAACTGATCAACTAAGCTCTTAATATTGACACCATAAAGAATAATAGGACAGAAGTTTTTAAGATTCTTTTGCTTTTAAAACACAGGTAGATTTTACATTTTTCTTAATTGTGTTTTTCTCAACATTCAAATCTTTAAAAATAAAAAAAAATCTATTTTGTTACAGCTAGGTCTACTTTCAGAAACAGCAGGACGTAATTTGTTAAATCTATTTTTAAATCTCCTTTTGAGTTTCTTTTAAATCTTTTATTTTAAACTAGTTGAAAATTTACCATATCACCTGAGTCCAAAGTTTCATTTTGAGAAAAATAGACAGTTGTCATATCATTTGTATTTGAGCGTTGACTAGTGTAATCTGCTTGAAAATGTTATAAGTTGTTTTTTTAATTCATCCCAATTCCTGTTCAACTAACGGGAACGAACAACTGGAAGAGGTAGACTCATTTACACAACTTTGAGTTCCAGAGGCAGTTAACGAACTTTTTTGTCAATATAGAATCAGCCGTACAGTAGTCGTGGTTCCAAAATTTATCCGGTGGTTCTTTAATTTTGTTACACAAAGGTATTGTTTTTTTATCCATTATAAAATATTCAAATAAATATAAATTGAATAAAATTGTATTTTTTTTAAATTTATTTTTTTATTTTCTTTTTGCTATTTGAAAAGAACACAACTGCTTGCTTGAAATTCAAAAAATTTCATCACATATAGTAAATATTTATGTTTTACCAGCTAAAAATTGCTGAACCAGGGGTAGTAAACCGAAGAAGCTTGTTCGTTTATTCGAGCAAAGATTCTAAAAAGAAAAACGTAAAATTAAATAAAAAAATGTTTCTGTTAGATACTTACAAGCTACTTAACTTGTTAAGCTAAACACCCTAGGAAAATTAACACCTTGAAATGCTCCATTTATTATTCTAATGGTTACTATAAAGAGAGTAGCATTGGATTTAGGATTTGGTGTCCACCAAATTATATTTGACATTAAGAATGTTAAAATCCACCATCCAATGGCCGCAAATAATATGACTCTGGCCCCCAAACCAATCACTGAAATAACGACCAACGTCCGGAATATACATTATAAAAACCATACGTATCATCAAGGACCTGACAAAAGTAAGTATGAACTCAGCGGTAGGCATAAATCATTTTAATTTTTTTATTTTCAAAATCGTTTCTAAACTCCCCCACCTATTCTCACAATACTAATACTGTATCTTAACAAAAATCCCTAATAGATAAAACCACTGGCAATTTAAATGGACAACAAAATGGTTACGGCTTACCTGGTCAGGGCGAAGAATTATCTAGTGCTGCTGATGATATTGCTATTTTTTATACGTTCGTATGGAAACCTGACTGCCGATATTATTTTTTTATATTTCATATAGATAAAATTATATAAATCTGGATTTTTAAATTTGAGTGTTGACTAGTGTAATCTGATTGAAAATGTTATAAATTGTTTTTTTAATTCATCCCAATTCCTGTTTAACTAACGGGAATGAACAACTGGAAGAGGTAGACTCATTTACACAAATTTGAGTTGCAGAGGTAGCTAACGAATTTTTTTGTCAATTTAGAATCAGCCGTACAGTAGTCGTGGTTCCAAAATTTATCCGATGGTTCTTTAATTTTGTTACACAAAGGTATTGTTTTTTATCCATTATAAAATTTTCAAATAAATATAAATTGAATAAAATTGTATTTTTTTAAATTTATTTTTGCTATTTGAAAAGAACACTTGCTATGAAATTCAAAAAATTTCATCACATATAGTAAATATTTATGTTTAACCAGCTGAAAATTGCTGAACCAGCGGTAAGTAATCCGAAGAAGCTTGTTCGTTCATTCGAGCAAAGATTCTAAAAAAATTTCGTCACATATAGTAAATATTTATGTTTAACCAGCTAAAAATTGCTGAACCAGGGGTAAGTAAACCGAAGAAGCTTGTTCGTTCATTCGAGCAAAGATTCTAAAAAAAAAAAACGGTAAATTAAATAAAAAAAAATGTTTCTGTTAGATAGTTACAAGCTACTTGTTAAGCTAATAACCCTAGGAAAATTAACACCTTGAAATGCTCCAGTTATTATTCTAATGGTTACTATAAAGAGAGTAGCATTGGATTTAGGATTTGGTGTCCACCAAATTATATTTGACATTAAGAATGTTAAAATCCACCATCCAATGGCCGCAAATAATATAACGCTGGCCCCCAAACCAATCACTGAAATAACGACCAACGTCCTGAATATACATTATAAAAACCATACGTTTTAAAAGTAAAATTCCATTAACTTACTTGGGTTAACGTGTAGCCCCAGAAAAATGAGCTTAACACAGTGCTTGAATCCGTTTTACTGCATTTCATATCTGCCCCCACCGCTGGTATCAACAAAGGCATACTTGTTCGTGTGGAATACACCATACAAGTGCCGGTGATTTAAGTAATAAACCATACTCCAGGCTGAAATAGAACAGAGAAAAATTGATGACAAGGCACCACCAGATCGATCACAAGACAGTATATATCTAGGAGCAAATCGTCGCATTCGATATCGAGTAAAATCAATCGAAATTCCATATTTTGGTTTATTTAATTTTTTATGAAATTTTTGATTCTTACTTCTAACGAATCTGGCTCACATAAAATTTTAGCTTTTTTTAAAAAATCAATTATTGAACTAGGTTTATTTGAAGAATTGCAATCTTTAACAAAATGGCTTGAAAAAGTTTTACTAAGGTCTATAAAACTAAAATTAATAGCATTAGGCACATTATTGGATGCCTGAATTCTTTTGTATTTACCTTTATCTGAAATTTTTCGCTTCAGATCAATAAAGTTCTTAAAAGCAGGACAACCGCGCCAACTAGCTGGATGTCCAGATTTCTAGCAATTGAAAAAATATAGAAGACTGTTTTTACTGGGAGTAAAGGAACATTCTCCAAGACTATGATTTAGAGAACATTTAACACATGCGAAAGAACTATTGCAATACTTAGACATGTGACCCATTTCTGACAACAATAACAATAAACCACTTTTTATACCCTATACCACTCTGTGGTTTGGGTACAATGACTTTGTGCTGCTGTTTGTAACACCCAAAAATATTTGACCTAGACCCATCTTTAATTATACCGGTCGAATCAGAATCACTTTCTGAGTTGATTTAACAATGTCCATCCGTCCGTCCGTCCGTCTGTGTGTCCATGTAAAGCTTGTAATCAAACTGCAGGTCGCAAATATGAATATATTTTGATGAAATTAGGTATATAAGCTTTTATCGGCCATGGGATGAACGCTATTGAAATTGGTGAGAATCGGTCCATGTTCAGACCTAGCCCCCATACAAATTACCCATATGAAATCGACATAAATTGCCATAAGATCCAAATTGTCATATAGATCTTACGCAAATTGGGTTTGTATGCGTTCATTACATCCACTAATGAGTAGTCCAAAAATGATCCCTTTGACCCCATATAGAGCTGCTTCCCGATCTTCAGTTAAATCTATTAAAAAACAAAAATATTGCACTGATTCTTCTCAAATTTTGTTTGTACATATTTTTGCAAAATACAAGAGACTTTACCAAACATGATCAGGATCGGTCCATTTTTGGACCTAGCCCCTTTATAGATATAGCATCCGATATGAACTTTTTTATATCTGCAGCCAAAAAACTTAATAAAAATCCCACTCAAATTTGGTTTTTGCTTATTTTCTATGTCCAGTTAGTTGGGCCTAAGAGATAGGGTTTCTAAACGCATGGTATAGGGTATCGTATAGTCGGTCTAGACCGACTATAATTTTCTTACTTGTTGATTTTGCTTAGGTTTCTCCCAAATTATAACTTGATTTAAGATAAAGCAAATATTAGACAACTTGTTCGAACGTTTACCCTCTTTAAGCGTAACTAAAAATAAACCAGTCTCTAAATTATTCTGTTTAGAAAAGGAGGTCTGAGATTTAGACACGCAATGAACAGAATCAGGAACCAATTTATTTAAATCATATAAATGTCAGTATCATAATAAAGTCCACGCAACACTAAAGACTGGCGAATCATTTCTGAAGGCGTGAATGAATATGATCCAATTTTCTTCTCTCCGAGTAACTGCATCATCTCTGAATCTGCCGAGACATCCTGTAAGTAAAGTTTGCTTTACTTTACTTTGGTTTCCAACTGATCAACTAAGCTCTTAATATTGACACCATAAAGAATAATAGGACAGAAGTTTTTAAGATTCTTTTGCTTTTAAAACACAGGTAGATTTTACATTGTTCTTAATTGTGTTTTTTCTCAACATTCAAATCTTTAAAAATAAAAAAAAAATCTATTTTGTTACAGCTAGGTCTACTTTCAGAAACAGCAGGACGTAATTTGTTAAATCTATTTTTAAATCTCCTTTTGAGTTTCTTTTAAATCTTTTATTTTAAACTAGTTGAAAATTTACCATATCACCTGAGTCCAAAGTTTCATTTTGAGAAAAATAGACAGTTGTCATATCATTTGTATTTGAGCGTTGACTAGTGTAATCTGCTTGAAAATGTTATAAGTTGTTTTTTTAATTCATCCCAATTCCTGTTCAACTAACGGGAACGAACAACTGGAAGAGCTAGACTCATTTACACAACTTTGAGTTCCAGAGGCAGTTAACGAACTTTTTTGTCAATATAGAATCAGCCGTACAGTAGTCGTGGTTCCAAAATTTATCCGGTGGTTCTTTAATTTTGTTACACAAAGGTATTGTTTTTTTATCCATTATAAAATATTCAAATAAATATAAATTGAATAAAATTGTATTTTTTTTTAATTTATTTTTTTATTTTGTTTTTGCTATTTGAAAAGAACACAACTGCTTGCTATGAAATTCAAAAAATTTCATCACATATAGTAAATATTTATGTTTTACTAGCTAAAAATTGCTGAACCAGGGGTAGTAAACCGAAGAAGCTTGTTCGTTTATTCGAGCTAAGATTCTAAAAAGAAAAACGTAAAATTAAATAAAAAAATGTTTCTGTTAGATACTTACAAGCTACTTAACTTGTTAAGCTAAACACCCTAGGAAAATTAACACCTTGAAATGCTCCATTTATTATTCTAATGGTTACTATAAAGAGAGTAGCATTGGATTTAGGATTTGGTGTCCACCAAATTATATTTGACATTAAGAATGTTAAAATCCACCATCCAATGGCCGCAAATAATATAACGCTGGCCCCGAACAACTGGAAGAGGTAGACTCATTTACACAACTTTGAGTTCCAGAGGCAGTTAACGAACTTTTTTGTCAATATAGAATCAGCCGTACAGTAGTCGTGGTTCCAAAATTTATCCGGTGGTTCTTTAATTTTGTTACACAAAGGTATTGTTTTTTTATCCATTATAAAATATTCAAATAAATATAAATTGAATAAAATTGTATTTTTTTTTAATTTATTTTTTTATTTTCTTTTTGCTATTTGAAAAGAACACAACTGCTTGCTATGAAATTCAAAAAATTTCATCACATATAGTAAATATTTATGTTTTACCAATTTATTTAAATCATATAAATGTCAGTATCATAATAAAGTCCACGCAACACTAAAGACTGGCGAATCATTTCTGAAGGCGTGAATGAATATGATCCAATTTTCTTCTCTCCGAGTAACTGCATCATCTCTGAATCTGCCGAGACATCCTGTAAGTAAAGTTTGCTTTACTTTACTTTGGTTTCCAACTGATCAACTAAGCTCTTAATATTGACACCATAAAGAATAATAGGACAGAAGTTTTTAAGATTCTTTTGCTTTTAAAACACAGGTAGATTTTACATTGTTCTTAATTGTGTTTTTTCTCAACATTCAAATCTTTAAAAATAAAAAAAAAATCTATTTTGTTACAGCTAGGTCTACTTTCAGAAACAGCAGGACGTAATTTGTTAAATCTATTTTTAAATCTCCTTTTGAGTTTCTTTTAAATCTTTTATTTTAAACTAGTTGAAAATTTACCATATCACCTGAGTCCAAAGTTTCATTTTGAGAAAAATAGACAGTTGTCATATCATTTGTATTTGAGCGTTGACTAGTGTAATCTGCTTGAAAATGTTATAAGTTGTTTTTTTAATTCATCCCAATTCCTGTTCAACTAACGGGAACGAACAACTGGAAGAGGTAGACTCATTTACACAACTTTGAGTTCCAGAGGCAGTTAACGAACTTTTTTGTCAATATAGAATCAGCCGTACAGTAGTCGTGGTTCCAAAATTTATCCGGTGGTTCTTTAATTTTGTTACACAAAGGTATTGTTTTTTTATCCATTATAAAATATTCAAATAAATATAAATTGAATAAAATTGTATTTTTTTTAATTTATTTTTTTATTTTCTTTTTGCTATTTGAAAAGAACACAACTGCTTGCTATGAAATTCAAAAAAATTCATCACATATAGTAAATATTTATGTTTTACCAGCTAAAAATTGCTGAACCAGGGGTAGTAAACCGAAGAAGCTTGTTCGTTTATTCGAGCAAAGATTCTAAAAAGAAAAACGTAAAATTAAATAAAAAAATGTTTCTGTTAGATACTTACAAGCTACTTAACTTGTTAAGCTAAACACCCTAGGAAAATTAACACCTTGAAATGCTCCATTTATTATTCTAATGGTTACTATAAAGAGTGTAGCATTGGATTTAGGATTTGGTGTCCACCAAATTATATTTGACATTAAGAATGTTAAAATCCACCATCCAATGGCCGCAAATAATATAACGCTGGCCCCCAAACCAATCACTGAAATAACGACCAACGTCCTGAATATACATTATAAAAACCATACGTTTTAAAAGTAAAATTCCATTAACTTACTTGGGTTAACGTGTAGCCCCAGAAAAATGAGCTTAACACAGTGCTTGAATCCGTTTTACTGCATTTCATATCTGCCCCCACCGCTGGTATCAACAAAGGCATACTTGTTCGTGTGGAATACACCATACAAGTGCCGGTGATTTAAGTAATAAACCATACTCCAGGCTGAAATAGAACAGAGAAAAATTGATGACAAGGCACCACCAGATCGATCACAAGACAGTATATATCTGGGAGCAAATCGTCGCATTCGATATCGAGTAAAATCAATCGAAATTCCATATTTTGGTTTATTTCATTTTTTATGATATTTTTGATTCTTACTTCTAACGAATCTGGCTCACATAAAATTTTAGCTTTTTTTAAAAAATCAATTATTGAACTAGGTTTATTTGAAGAATTGCAATCTTTAACAAAATAGCTTGAAAAAGTTTTACTAAGGTCTATAAAACTAAAATTAATAGCATTAGAAACATTATTGGATGCCTGAATTCATTTGTCTTTACCTTTATCTGAAATTTTTCGCTTCAGATCAATAAAGTTCTTAAAAGCAGGACAACCGCGCCAACTAGCTGGATGTCCAGATTTCTAGCAATTGAAAAAATATAGAAGACTGTTTTCACTGGGAGTAAAGGAACATTCTCCAAGACTATGATTTAGAGAATATTTAACACATGCGAAAGAACTATTGTAATACTTAGACATGTGACCCATTTCTGACAACAATAACAGTGAACCACTTTTTGATTTTGTTTAGGTTTCTCCCAAATTATAACCTGATTTAAGATAAAGCGAATATTAGACAACTTGTTCGAACGTTTACCCTCTTTAAGCGTAACTAAAAATAAACCAGTCTCTAAATTTTTCTGTTTAGAAAAGGAGGTCTGAGATTTAGACACGCAATGAACAGAATCAGGAACCAATTTATTTAAATCATATAAAGGTCAGTATCATAATAAAGTCCACGCAACACTAAAGACTGGCGAATCATTTCTGAAGGCGTGAATGAATATGATCCAATTTTCTTCTCTCCGAGTAACTGCATCATCTCTGAATCTGCCGAGACATCCTGTAAGTAAAGTTTGCTTTACTTTACTTTGGTTTCCAACTGATCAACTAAGCTCTTAATATTGACACCATAAAGAATAATAGGACAGAAGTTTTGAAGATTCTTTTGCTTTTAAAACTCAGGTAGATTTTACATTGTTCTTAATTGTGTTTTTCTCAACATTCAAATCTTTAAAAATAAAAAAAATCTATTTTGTTACAGCTAGGTCTACTTTCAGAATCAGCAGGACGTAATTTGTTAAATCTATTTTTAAATCTCCTTTTGAGTTTCTTTTAAATCTTTTATTTTAAACTAGTTGAAAATTTACCATATCACCTGAGTCCAAAGTTTCATTTTAAGAAAAATAAACAGTTTCATATCATCATTTGTATTTGAGCGTTGACTAGTGTAATCTGCTTGAAAATGTTATAAGTTGTTTTTTTAATTCATCCCAATTCCTGTTCAGCTAACGGGAACGAACTACTGGAAGAGGTAGACTCATTTACACAACTTTGAGTTCCAGAGGCAGTTAATGAATTTTTTTGTCAATATAGAATCAGCCGTACAGTAGTCGTGGTTCCAAAATTTATCCGGTGGTTCTTTAATTTTGTTACACAAAGGTATTGTTTTTTTTATCCATTATAAAATTTTCAAATAAATATAAATTGAATAAAATTGCATTTTTTTTAATTTATTTTTTATTTTCTTTTTGCTATTTGAAAAGAACACAACTGCTTGCTATGAAATTCAAAAAATTTCATCACATATAGTAAATATTTATGTTTTACCAGCTAAAAATTGCTGAACCAGGGGTAGTAAACCGAAGAAGCTTGTTCGTTTATTCGAGCAAAGATTCCAAAAAGAAAAACGTAAAATTAAATAAAAAAAGTAAGAAAATTATAGTCGGTCTAGACCGACTATACGATACTCTATACCATGCGTTTAGAGACCCTTTCCCTCAGGCCCAACTAACTGGATATAGAAAATAAGCATAAACCAAATTTGAGTGGGATTTTTATTAATTTTTTCGGCTGCAGATATGAAAAAGTTCATATCGGATGCTATATCTATATGGGGACTAGGCCCAAAAATGGACCGATCCTGACCATGTTTGGTAAAGTCTCTTGTATTTTGCAAGAATATATACAAACAAAATTTGAGAAGAATCAGGGCAATATTTTTGTTTTTTGATAGATTTAAGTGAAGATCGGGAAGCAGCTCTATATGAGGCCTATGGCTAAGAGATGTCCAATAGGGATCTTTTTGGACTACTGATTAATGGATGTAATATATACATACAAACCCAATTTGACTAAGATTTGTATGATAATTTGGATCTTATGGCAATATATGTTGATTTCATAGGGGTCATTTGTATGGGGGCTAGGTCTGAACATGGACCGATTCTCACCAATTTCAATAGCGTTCATCCCATGGCCGATAAAAGATTAAATACCAAATTTCATCAAAATATATTCATATTTGCGACCTGCAGTTTGATTACAAGCTTTACATGGACACACAGACGGACGGACGGACGGACGGACGGACATCGTTAAATCGAATCAGTTAGTGATTCTGATTCGATCGGTATAATTAAAGATGGGTGTAGGTCAAATATTTTTGGTTGTTACAAACAGCAGCACAAAGTCATTATACCCAAACCACATAGTGGTATAGGGTATAAAAATGTTTCTGTTAGATACTTACAAGCTACTTAACTTGTTAAGTAGCTACTTAACTTGTTATTCTAATGGTTACTATAAAGAGAGTAGCATTGGATTTAGGATTTGGTGACCACCAAATTATATTTGACATTAGGAATGTTAAAATCCACCATCCAATGGCCGCAAATAATATAACGCTGGCCCCCCAAACCAATCACTGAAATAACGACCAACGTCCTGAATATACATTATAAAAACCATACGTTTTAAAAGTAAAATTCCATTAACTTACTTGGGTTAACGTGTAGCTCCAGAAAAATGAGCTTAACACAGTGCTTGAATCCGCTTTACTACATTTCATATCTGCCCCCACCGCTGGTAGCAACAAAGACATACTTGTTCGTGTGGAATACACCATACAAGTGCCGGTGATTTAAGTAATAAACCATACTCCAGGCTGAAATAGAACAGAGAAAAATTGATGACAAGGCACCACCAGATCGATCACAAGACAGTATATATCTGGGAGCAAATCGTCGCATTCGATATCTAGTAAAAACAATCGAAATTCCATATTTTGGTTTATTTAATTTTTTTATGAAATTTTTGATTCTTACTTCTAACGAATCTGGCTCACATAAAATTTTAGCTTTTTTTAAAACATCAATTATTGAACTAGGTTTATTTGAAGAATTGCAATCTTTAACAAAATGGCTTGAAAAAGTTTTACTAAGGTCTATAAAACTAAAATTAATAGCATTAGAAACATTATTAGATGCCTGAATTCTTTTGTCTTTACCTTTATCTGAAATTTTTCGCTTCAGATCAATAAAGTTCTTAAAAGCAGGACAACCGCGCCAACTAGCTGGATGTCCAGATTTCTAGCAATTGAAAAAATATAGAAGACTGTTTTCACTGGGAGTAAAGGAACATTCTCCAAGACTATGATTTAGAGAACATTTAACACATGCGAAAGAACTATTGCAATACATAGACATGTGACCCATTTCTGACAACAATAACAGTGAACCACTTTTTGATTTTGTTTAGGTTTCTCCCAAATTATAACCTGATTTAAGATAAAGCGAATATTAGACAACTTGTTCGAACGTTTACCCTCTTTAAGCGTAACTAAAAATAAACCAGTCTCTAAATTTTTCTGTTTAGAAAAGGAGGTCTGAGATTTAGACACGCAATGAACAGAATCAGGAACCAATTTATTTAAATCATATAAAGGTCAGTATCATAATAAAGTCCACGCAACACTAAAGACTGGCGAATCATTTCTGAAGGCGTGAATGAATATGATCCAATTTTCTTCTCTTCGAGTAACTGCATCATCTCTGAATCTGCCGAGACATCCTGTAAGTAAAGTTTGCTTTACTTTACTTTGGTTTCCAACTGATCAACTAAGCTCTTAATATTGACACCATAAAGAATAATAGGACAGAAGTTTTTAAGATTCTTTTGCTTTTAAAACTCAGGTAGATTTTACATTGTTCTTAATTGTGTTTTTCTCAACATTCAAATCTTTAAAAATAAAAAAAATCTATTTTGTTACAGCTAGATCTACTTTCAGAATCAGCAGGACTTATTTTGTTAAATCTATTTTTAAATCTCCTTTTGAGTTACTTTTAAATCTTTTATTTTAAACTAGTTGAAAATTTACCATATCACCTGAGTCCAAAGTTTAATTTTAAGAAAAATAAACAGTTGTCATATCATCATTTGTATTTGAGCGTTGACTAGTGTAATCTGCTTAAAAATGTTATAAGTTGTTTTTTTAATTCATCCCAATTCCTGTTCAACTAACAGGAACGAACAACTGGAAGAGGTAGACTCATTTACACAACTTTGAGTTCCAGAGGCAGTTAACGAATTTTTTTGTCAATATAGAATCAGCCGTACAGTAGTCGTGGTGCCAAAATTTATCCGGTGGTTCTTTAATTTTGTTACACAAAGGTATTGTTTTTTTTATCCATTATAAAATTTTCAAATAAATATAAATTGAATAAAATTGTATTTTTTTAAATTTATTTTTTATTTTGTTTTTGCTATTTGAAAAGAACACAACTGCTTGCTATGAAATTCAAAAAATTTCATCACATATAGTAAATATTTATGTTTTACCAGCTAAAAATTGCTGAACCAGGGGTAGTAAACCGAAGAAGCTTGTTCGTTTATTCGAGCAAAGATTCTAAAAAGAAAAACGTAAAATTAAATAAAAAAATGTTTCTGTTAGATACTTACAAGCTACTTAACTTGTTAAGCTAAACACCCTAGGAAAATTAACACCTTGAAATGCTCCATTTATTATTCTAATGGTTACTATAAAGAGAGTAGCATTGGATTTAGGATTTGGTGTCCACCAAATTATATTTGACATTAGGAATGTTAAAATCCACCATCCAATGGCCGCAAATAATATAACGCTGGCCCCCCAAACCAATCACTGAAATAACGACCAACGTCCTGAATATACATTATAAAAACCATACGTTTTAAAAGAAAAATTCCATTAACTTACTTGGGTTAACGTGTAGCTCCAGAAAAATGAGCTTAACACAGTGCTTGAATCCGTTTTACTACATTTCATATCTGCCCCCACCGCTGGTAGCAACAAAGACATACTTGTTCGTGTAGAATACACCATACAAGTGCCGGTAGTAAACCGAAGAAGCTTGTTCGTTTATTCGAGCAAAGATTCTAAAAAGAAAAACGTAAAATTAAATAAAAAAATGTTTCTGTTAGATACTTACAAGCTACTTAACTTGTTAAGCTAAACACCCTAGGAAAATTAACACCTTGAAATGCTCCATTTATTATTCTAATGGTTACTATAAAGAGAGTAGCATTGGATTTAGGATTTGGTGTCCACCAAATTATATTTGACATTAGGAATGTTAAAATCCACCATCCAATGGCCGCAAATAATATAACGCTGGCCCCCCAAACCAATCACTGAAATAACGACCAACGTCCTGAATATACATTATAAAAACCATACGTTTTAAAAGTAAAATTCCATTAACTTACTTGGGTTAACGTGTAGCCCCAGAAAAATGAGCTTAACACAGTGCTTGAATCCGTTTTACTACATTTCATATCTGCCCCCACCGCTGGTATCAACAAAGGCATACTTGTTCGTGTGGAATACACCATACAAGTGCCGGTGATTTAAGTAATAAACCATACTCCAGGCTGAAATAGAACAGAGAAAAATTGATGACAAGGTACCACCAGATAGATCACAAGATAGTATATATCTGGGAGTAAATCGTCGCATTCGATATCTAGTAAAAACAATCGAAATTCCATATTTTGGTTTATTTCATTTTTTTATGAAATTTTTGATTCTTACTTCTAACGAATCTGGCTCACATAAAATTTTAGCTTTTTTTAAAAAATCAATTATTGAACTAGGTTTATTTGAAGAATTGCAATCTTTAACAAAATGGCTTGAAAAAGTTTTACTAAGGTCTATAAAACTAAAATTAATAGCATTAGAAACATTATTGGATGCCTGAATTCTTTTGTCTTTACCTTTATCTGAAATTTTTCGCTTCAGATCAATAAAGTTCTTAAAAGCAGGACAACCGCGCCAACTAGCTGGATGTCCAGATTTCTAGCAATTGAAAAAATATAGAAGACTGTTTTCACTGGGAGTAAAGGAAAATTCTCCAAGACTATGATTTAGAGAACATTTAACACATGCGAAAGAACTATTGCAATACTTAGACATGTGACCCATTTCTGACAACAATAACAGTGAACCACTTTTTGATTTTGTTTAGGTTTCTCCCAAATTATAACCTGATTTAAGATAAAGCGAATATTAGACAACTTGTTCGAACGTTTACCCTCTTTAAGCGTAACTAAAAATAAACCAGTCTCTAAATTATTCTGTTTAGAAAAGGTCTGAGATTTAGACACGGAATGAACAGAATCAGGAACCAATTTATTTAAATCATATAAAGGTCAGTATCATAATAAAGTCCACGCAACACTAAAGACTGGCGAATCATTTCTGAAGGCGTGAATGAATATGATCCAATTTTCTTCTCTCCGAGTAACTGCATCATCTCTGAATCTGCCGAGACATCCTGTAAGTAAAGTTTGCTTTACTTTACTTTGGTTTCCAACAGATCAACTAAGCTCTTAATATTGATACCATAAAGAATAATAGGACAGAAGTTTTTAAGATTCTTTTGCTTTTAAAACTCTGGTAGATTTTACATTGTTCTTAATTGTGTTTTTCTCAACATTCAAAAATGGACCGATCCTGATCATGTTTGGTAAAGTCACTTGTATTTTGCAAAAATATGTACAAACAAAATTTGAGAAGAATCAGTGCAATATTTTTGTTTTTAATAGATTTAAGTGAAGATCGGGAAGCAGCTCTATATGGGGTCAAAGGGATCATTTTTGGACTACTCATTAGAGGATGTAATGAACGCATACAAACCCAATTTGAGTAAGATCTATATGACAATTTGGATCTTATGGCAATTTATGTCGATTTCATATGGGTAATTTGTATGGGGGCTAGGTCTGAACATGGACCGATTCTCACCAATTTCAATAGCGTTCATCCCATGGCCGATAAAAGCTTATATACCAAATTTCATCAAAATCTATTCATATTTGCGACCTGCAGTTTGATTACAAGCTTTACATGGACACACAGACGGACGGACGGACGGACGGACATTGTTAAATCAACTCAGAAAGTGATTCTGATTCGATCGGTATAATTAAAGATGGGTCTAGGTCAAATATTTTTGGTTGTTACAAACAGCAGCACAAAGTCATTATACCCAAACCACATAGTGGTATAGGGTATAAAAATGTTTCTGTTAGATACTTACAAGCTACTTAACTTGTTAAGCTAAACACCCTAGGAAAATTAACACCTTGAAATGCTCCATTTATTATTCTAATGGTTACTATAAAGAGAGTAGCATTGGATTTAGCATTTGGTGACCACCAAATTATATTTGACATTAGGAATGGTAAAATCCACCATCCAATGGCCGCAAATAATATAACGCTGGCCCCCCAAACCAATCACTGAAATAACGACCAACGTCCTGAATATACATTATAAAAACCATACGTTTTAAAAGTAAAATTCCATTAACTTACTTGGGTTAACGTGTAGCTCCAGAAAAATGAGCTTAACACAGTGCTTGAATCCGTTTTACTACATTTCATATCTGCCCCCACCGCTGGTAGCAACAAAGACATACTTGTTCGTGTGGAATACACCATACAAGTGCCGGTGATTTAAGTAATAAACCATACTCCAGGCTGAAATAGAACAGAGAAAAATTGATGACAAGGCACCACCAGATCGATCACAAGACAGTATATATCTGGGAGCAAATCGTCGCATTCGATATCGAGTAAAATCAATCGAAATTCCATATTTTGGTTTATTTCATTTTTTTATGAAATTTTTGATTCTTACTTCTAACAAATCTGACTCACATAAAATTTTGGCTTTTTTTAAAAAATCAATTATTGAATTAGGTTTATTTGAAGAATTGCAATCTTTAACAAAATGGCTTGAAAAAGTTTTACTAAGGTCTATAAAACTAAAATTAATAGCATTAGAAACATTATTGGATGCCTGAATTCTTTTGTCTTTACCTTTATCTGAAATTTTTCGCTTCAGATCAATAAAGTTCTTAAAAGCAGGACAACCGCGCCAACTAGCTGGATGTCCAGATTTCTAGCAATTGAAAAAATATAGAAGACTGTTTTCGCTGGGAGTAAAGGAACATTCTCCAAGACTATGATTTAGAGAACATTTAACACATGCGAAAGAACTATTGCAATACTTAGACATGTGACCCATTTCTGACAACAATAACAATAAACCACTTTTTGATTTTGTTTAGGTTTCTCCCAAATTATAACCTGATTTAAGATAAAGCAAATATTAGACAACTTGTTCGAACGTTTACCCTCTTTAAGCGTAACTAAAAATAAACCAGTCTCTAAATTATTCTGTTTAGAAAAGGAGGTCTGAGATTTAGACACGCAATGAACAGAATCAGGAACCAATTTATTTAAATCATATAAATGTCAGAATCATAATAAAGTCCACGCAACACTAAAGACTGGCGAATCATTTCTGAAGGCGTGAATGAATATGTTCCAATTTTCTTCTCTCCGAGTAACTGCATCATCTCTGAATCTGCCGAGACATCCTGTAAATAAAGTTTGCTTTACTTTACTTTGGTTTCCAACTGATCAACTAAGCTCTTAATATTGACACCATAAAGAAAACTAGGACAGAAGTTTTTAAGATTCTTTTGCTTTTAAAACACCGGATTAGATTTTACATTCTTCTTAATTGTGTTTTTCTCAACATTCAAATCTTTAAAAATAAAAAAATCTATTTTGTTACAGCTAGGTCTACTTTCAGAATCAGCAGGACGTAATTTGTTAAATCTATTTTTAAATCTCCTTTTGAGTTTCTTTTAAATCTTTTATTTTTAACTAGTTGAAAATTTGCCATATCACCTGAGTCCAAAGTTTCATTTTGAGAAAAATAGACAGTTGTCATATCATCATTTGTATTTGAGCGTTGCCTAGTGTAATCTGCTTGAAAATGTTATAAATTGCTTTTTTAATTCATCCCAATTCCTGTACAACTAACGGGAATGAACAACTGGAAGAGGTAGACTCATTTACACAACTTTGAGTTGCAGAGGCAGTTAACGAATTTTTTTGTCAATTTAGAATCTGCCGTACAGTAGTCGTGGTTCCAAAATTTATCCGGTGGTTCTTTAATTTTGTTACACAAAGGTATTGTTTTTTTATCCATTATAAAATTTTCAAATAAATATAAATCACAGTTCGAATCTAACTCTCTTTATGAACGGTTGTGTAAAAAATCAAAGCGCTTAGAGTACAACTATTTAAAATTAAAAACAAGTGTATATTTTTGTTTTTGCAATTGCCTATTCTTGATCTCATTTGAACTCACGTGGTAGACAATCCAGCTTAAAACAGGAATAAAAATTTTGCGATGGCCCGAGGGGCCAAATCTTCATCAAAAAGAAAGCTTGTGAATAAGAAGATGACAAAACTTCCTCCGGGTTTTGTTAACCCGAACATGGCGTCAACTTCAAGCAACAGATTAAGCCTGCTTGCTGGCCTCAATGATATGGACGTAACTCCCGTATCAAATATTAACGATGTTAAGGAACACAAACCTCCACCCATTGTTGTAGAAGCTAACGCTTCATTTACAGAAATACAAAAGCTGCTTTGTAAGGATTGCATTTTCAAACGTATTCAATTGGTACCAAAATTTTTTGCTCCTAGTAATAAAATGTACGAATGCTACAAGGAAATACTTAAAATTATAAATTGCTTTTTTAATTCATCCCAATTCCTGTACAACTAACGGGAATGAACAACTGGAAGAGGTAGACTCATTTACACAACTTTGAGTTGCAGAGGCAGTTAACGAATTTTTTTGTCAATTTAGAATCAGCCGTACAGTAGTCGTGGTTCCAAAATTTATCCGGTGGTTCTTTAATTTTGTTACACAAAGGTATTGTTTTTTTATCCATTATAAAATTTTCAAATAAATATAAATCACAGTTCGAATCTAACTCTCTTTATGAACGGTTGTGTAAAAAATCAAAGCGCTTAGAGTACAACTATTTAAAATTAAAAACAAGTGTATATTTTTGTTTTTGCAATTGCCTATTCTTGATCTCATTTGAACTCACGTGGTAGACAATCCAGCTTAAAACAGGAATAAAAATTTTGCGATGGCCCGAGGGGGGGCTACGTGCCAAAAAGCCATAAAATCATTTAAAGCATTATGGCCACTTCTAAATAGAAGGTCATTTCTAAACCCCAAAAACAAAAATCTCCTCTTCAAACAGATTAAGCCTGCTTGCTGGCCTCAATGATATGGACGTAACTCCCGTATCAAATATTAACGATGTTAAGGAACACAAACCTCCACCCATTGTTGTAGAAGCTAACGCTTCATTTACAGAAATACAAAAGCTGCTTTGTAAGGATTGCATTTTCAAACGTATTCAATTGGTACCAAAATTTTTTGCTCCTAGTAATAAAATGTACGAATGCTACAAGGAAATACTTAAAGAGAATAAGATGGAGTTTCATTCTTATGGCTCCAAAGAAAATAGGGTATGCACCACCTTTTTACACGGTTTACACCGCATAAGCTCTGAGGAAATCTCCAAGGAGCTAAAAAAACTACAACCTATCCCCCTCCTCCGTAACTGAAATAGTCACCAAATTCAGTTCAAACAATAATGCAGTTTATAAAGTTCAATTTGTTCGTAAAAATTTTAATCAAACTGCTTTAAAAAATGTACGAACAATTTCTAACATTATAATTTCTTGGAAAAAATACAAAACGAAATCCAAGAACAAACCAACTCAATGCTGGAACTGCTTGATGTATGGCCATGGCGGTGAACATTGCCATCGAAGTGCTGCGTGTATGATATGTGCAGAACAACATCATACAAGTGTGTGTCCGTTTAACTGATCACTCTGCAAACGATATCAACTGTCCGTTACGTTCTCTCTATTTGGAAACTAGAACAAGAGTTACTTCTAAAAGTCCGAATAAAAGCAGACAACAACAAAATAACTCATTTCAATTTCATGTGGGAGATTTTCCTAATTTAAGAAACAACAACACAATTGTAACAATAACATCAATAATAACAGCAAAGCTACATATGCTAATCAGCTGAAAACAAACAACGATTTATTTAGCATTGATGAGCTTTTTGATATTTTCACTACAGCTATGGATGATTTGCATAGGTGCACTTCAAAAGTACAACAAATCAAAGTTGTAATGTCAATGGTAAAATACGCCCATGGATTATACTAATAATTTAAACGAATTCAAAATGCTTCACTTGAATGCTAATGCAATTTCAAACTTTTCTAAATTAAAACAATTTGAAATACTAATTGAAAGAGAAAATATTAAAATAGCGTCTTTGAATGAAACATTTTTTTCAGAAAATCATAGACCCTATTTTAAAAATTATTATTTATATAGAAGTGACAGAACAGATGCAAGGGGAGGAGGAGTAGCTCTGTTAATTCATAAATCTGTCGCTCATAAAAACCTCTTTATATCAAACACTTCATCAATCGAAAACATCTCAATTGAAGTTATTATAAATAATAGACCTATTGTTGTATCTTCGTTATATTCACCAAGATATATCCATAACTTCTGTGCTGATATCTTGAACCTAACACCTTCCACCAAAGAATACATAGTTTTTAGTGACCTAAATGCCAAATATTGCTCTTGGAATTGCCGTTCAAATAATACTGCAGGAATCGCACTCAACAATCTACAGCAATCAAGCAATTTTTTTTATATACTATCCTAATAGTCCAACCCTATTCCCCCATCAACACAATCGAGAAGCATCCACAGTCGATATTATTTTAAGCAATACCGCTTTAAATATAGACGTAAAGACAATGGATTACGAAATACCATCAGACCATCGCCCCATTATGTGTACACTTAAAAGATCAGTGGCCTCGCAGGTTGACCTCAACTATTATGATTATAGTGCAACCAACTGGAACATTTATATGAATTTTTAAGAAAATAAAATCACGTTAAATTCGGATATATACAATACCAAGGTAGTAATTGATCAGGAAATACAAAAATTTATAAATGTAGTTTTCAAAGCAAGGGATGCGTCTACACCTAAAATAACCCAACAAAATAATTTCACATTACCAGAAAGTACTGTGAAATATATTAAACTAAGAAGAAGCTTTAAAAAGAAAAGTCAACGATCTTCAAATATAACCGAGCAAACTTTTTATAATCAATGTACTAAGTTTCTAACATGATTGATAAAAGTATTAATTCGGAACGCAATAAGAAATGGTGTCAATTGGTTAAAAGATCAGTGGCCTCGCAGGTTGACCTCAACTATTATGATTATAGTGCAACCAACTGGAACATTTATATGAATTTTTAAGAAAATAAAATCACGTTAAATTCGGATATATACAATACCAAGGTAGTAATTGATCAGGAAATTCAAAAATTTATAAATGTAGTTTTCAAAGCAAGGGATGCGTCTACACCTAAAATAACCCAACAAAATAATTTCACATTACCAGAAAGTACTGTGAAATATATTAAACTAAGAAGAAGCTTTAAAAAGAAAAGTCAACGATCTTCAAATATAACCGAGCAAACTTTTTATAATCAATGTACTAAGTTTCTAACATGATTGATAAAAGTATTAATTCGGAACGCAATAAGAAATGGTGTCAATTGTTATCCAATTTAAAACCAGGTGATAAATCATTTTGGAGAATAAGCAGGAACTTGCGAGGAAAAGGAAAAAATCAAATCTCTCACCTTGAGGTTGGAAATACAAGGATAACATCTGATAAGGACAAGGCTGAAGTCCTAGCAAATACATTTGTCAAAGCAAATAACCTCACTTCGAATTACAACCACTCAGCGGATATAGTAATAAATACAACAGTAAATAATTTTAAGAAGGAAAATTCCAGTTCTGAGTCAGCAATTTATACATCTCTAGAAGAAGTAATGAATGTTGTATCATTAATAAAACCCTCAAAATCTCCTGGTTTTGACAATGTTCCCAACCTGCTCTTAAAGAAACTACCACTCAAAGCTCTAAAATTACTGGTTATAATATTTAACAGCTGCATCAAACTCAACTATTTCCCAAACCATTTCAAAAATGCTAAGGTTATAGCCATAAACAAACCTAGTAAGCCAAAAAATAACCCAAATAGCTATAGACCTATTAGTTTATTAAGCAACTTAGGTAAAATATTTGAAAAAATACTACATTCTCGTCTTAGTGAATTTGTAACGACCAATTCTATTGTTGCTAAAGAACAATTTGGATTTAAAAAAGGGCATAGCACTACTCACCAAATAAACAGAATTAAAAATCAAATAATCACCAATAAAAAGAATAAACGTTCAACGGGTCTAATATTGTTAGATTTAGAAAAAGCGTTTGACACCGTTTGGCATAATGGCCTAGTATTTAAACTTCTTGATGCAAATATACCAAAATATTTATGCAAACCTATTTCAGATTTCATTCACGGCAGAAGCTTTAAAGTTGCGATTAATAATGAAACATCATCTCCAAAAACCATTACCACCGGGTTACCTCAAGGATCAGATCAAATCTCTCACCTTGAGGTTGGAAATACAAGGATAACATCTGATAAGGACAAGGCTGAAGTCCTAGCAAATACATTTGTCAAAGCAAATAACCTCACTTCGAATTACAACCACTCAGCGGATATAGTAATAAATACAACAGTAAATAATTTTAAGAAGGAAAATTCCAGTTCTGAGTCAGCAATTTATACATCTCTAAAAGAAGTAATGAATATTGTATCATTAATAAAACCCTCAAAATCTCCTGGTTTTGACAATGTTCCCAACCTGCTCTTAAAGAAACTACCACTCAAAGCTCTAAAATTACTGGTTATAATATTTAACAGCTGCATCAAACTCAACTATTTCCCAAACCATTTCAAAAATGCTAAGGTTATAGCCATAAACAAACCTAGTAAGCCAAAAAAATAACCCAAATAGCTATAGACCTATTAGTTTATTAAGCAACTTAGGTAAAATATTTGAAAAAATACTACATTCTCGTCTTAGTGAATTTGTAACGACCAATTCTATTGTTGCTAAAGAACAATTTGGATTTAAAAAAGGGCATAGCACTACTCACCAAATAAACAGAATTAAAAATCAAATAATCACCAATAAAAAAATAAACGTTCAACGGGTCTAATATTGTTAGATTTAGAAAAAGCGTTTGACACCGTTTGGCATAATGGCCTAGTATTTAAACTTCTTGATGCAAATATACCAAAATATTTATGCAAACCTATTTCAGATTTCATTCACGGCAGAAGCTTTAAAGTTGCGATTAATAATGAAACATCATCTCCAAAAACCATTACCACCGGGTTACCTCAAGGATCAGTCTTGTCGCCATTGCTTTACTCGATATATACATCCGATTTCAAAGTCCCGAAATATATATACTACGCAGATAACACTGCGTTAATTTCATCATACAATTTTACAAGTGCACTCCTGAAGAAAATGGAAAAGGGATTTGTAAATTGCAGTAAATATTTTCACAAATGGAAAATCAAAATTAATCCAAACAAGACCCAAGCAATTATTTTTCCGTTCTCCCAAAAGACTGCCAAGACGTCATTTTCATATTGGAAATAATACCATAAATGTACTTAATCATGTCAAATATCTCGGAGTTGTCTTGGACAAAAAGCTTCCTTTTAAACATCATATTATGGCTACGTGCCAAAAAGCCATAAAATCATTTAAAGCATTATGGCCACTTCTAAATAGAAGGTCATTTCTAAACCCCAAAAACAAAAATCTCCTCTTCAAAAGTGTTATAAGGCCAATATTAACATACGCGTGTCCTATTTGGAGTGACGCTGCCAACTGCCACCTAAAACGCTTACAAATTATACAAAACAAATGTCTTAAAATGATAAATAAACAGCCCTGGAGGTATCCTACAAATAAATCATATAAAGGTTTTTTCCTCCCATTTTCCTTTAAAAATCATTAAAAAATAAAATAAAAACTATTTAATGTCTTTAGATCCTATATATTATTTGTTGCAATATCTATATGTAAAGATAAGATCTCATATGTAAATATCAAATTTGTTAAAATATGTAAATAAAGGAAGATATAATTGAAAAAAAATATATATATATAAATTGAATAAAATTGTATTTGTTTAATTTATTTTTTATTTTCTTTTTGCTATTTGAAAAGAACACAACTGCTTGCTGTGAACCAGGGGTAGTAAACCGAAGAAGCTTGTTTGTTCATTCGAGCAGATTCAAAAATAAAAACGTAAAATTAAATAAAACAAGTAAGAAAATTTTAGTCGGTCTAGACCGACTATACGATACCCTATACCATGCGTTTAGAGACCCTATCTCTTAGACCCAACTAACTGGATATAGAAAATAAGCATAAACCACATTTGAGTGGGATTTTTATTAATTTTTTCGGATGCAGATATGAATAAGTTCATATCGGATGCTATATCTATATGGGGACTAGGCCCAAAAATGGACCGATCCTGACCATGTTTGGTAAAGTCTCTTGTATTTTGCAAAACTATATACAATCAAAATTTAAGAAGAATCAGTGCAATATTTTTGTTTTTTGATAGATTTAAGTGAAGATCGGGAAGCAGCTCTATATGGGGCCTGTGACTAAGAGTTGTCCAATAGGGATCATTTTTGGACTACTGATTAATGGATGTAATATATACATACAAAGCCAATTTGACTAAGATTTGTATGATAATTTGGATCTTATGGCAATATATGTTGATTTCATAGGGGTCATTTGTATGGGGGCTAGGTCTAAACATGGACCGATTCTCAGCAGTTTCAATAGCGTTCATCCCATGGCCGATAAAAGATGAAATACCAAATTTCATCAAAATATATTCATATTTGCGACCTGCAGTTTGATTACAAGCTTTACATGGACACACAGACGGACGGACGGACGGACATCGTTAAATCGAATCAGATAGTGATTCTGTTTCGATCGGTATAATTAAAGATGGGTGTAGGTCAAATATTTTTGGTTGTTACAAACAGCAGCACAAAGTCATTTTACCCAAACCACATAGTGGTATAGGGTATAAAAATGTTTCTGTTAGATATTTACAAGTTACTTAACTTGTTAAGCTAATCACCCTAGCAAAAATTAACACCTTTAAATGCTCCTTTTATTATTCTAATGGTTACTATAAAGAGAGTAGCATTGGATTTAGCATTGGTGTCCACCAAATTATATTTGACATTAGGAATGTTAAAATCCACCATCCAATGTCCGCAAATAATATGACTCTGGCCCCCAAGCCAATCACTGAAATAACGACCACTGTCCTGAATACACATTATAACAAGTAAGAAAATTATAGTCGGTCTAGACCGACTATACGATACCCTATACCATGCGTTTAGAAACCCTATCTCTTAGGCCCAACTAACTGGACATTGAAAATAAGCAAAAACCAAATTTGAGTGGGATTTTGATTAATTTTTTTGGCTGCAGATATGAAAAAGTTCATATCGGATGCTATATCTATAAAGGGACTAGGTCCAAAAATGGACCGATCCTGATCATGTTTGGTAAAGTCTCTTGTATTTTGCAAAAATATGTACAAACAAAATTTGAGAAGAATCAGTGCAATATTTTTGTTTTTTAATAGATTTAAGTGAAGATCGGGAAGCAGCTCTATATGGGGTCAAAGGGATCATTTTTGGACTACTCATTAGTGGATGTAATGGACGCATACAAACCCAATTT
This sequence comes from Cordilura impudica, assembly GCA_963682025.1. Lineage (NCBI taxonomy): Eukaryota > Metazoa > Arthropoda > Insecta > Diptera > Scathophagidae > Cordilura > Cordilura impudica. Next base: position 307,374,704 of record OY821518.1, read on the forward strand.
GAGTAAGATCTATATGACAATTTGGATCTTATGGCCATTTATGTCGATTTCATATGGGTAATTTGTATGGGGGCTAGGTCTGAACATGGACCGATTCTCACCAATTTCAATAACGTTCATCCCATGGCCGATAAAAGCTCATATACCAAATTTCGTCAAAATATATTCATATTTGCGACCTGCAGTTTGATTACAAGCTTTACATGGACACACAGACGGACGGACGGACGGACGGACGGACGGACGGACGGACGGACGGACGGACATTGTTAAATCAACTCAGAAAGTGATTCTGATTCGATCGGTATAATTAAAGATGGGTCTAGGTCAAATATTTTTGGTTGTTACAAACAGCAGCACAAAGTCATTATACCCAAACCACATAGTGGTATAGGGTATAAAAACCATACGTTTTAAAAGTAAAATTCCAGTCATTGTCAGGCAGTTGCCAAGTAAAGATCTCTTTTACTCTCACGGTTGCTGTGCTTTACATCAATAACAAAAAACTTTAGTGCGTGTTTTTCAATCTTCTTTCTTTTTATACCCTATACCACTATGTGGTTTGGGTATAATGACTTTGTGCTGCTGTTTGTAACAACCAAAAATATTTGACCTAGACCCACCTTTAATTATACCGATCGAATCAGAATCACTTTCTGAATTGATTTAACAATGTCCGTCCGTCCGTCCGTCTGTGTGTCCATGTAAAGCTTGTAATCAAACTGCAGGTCGCAAATATAAATGTATTTTGATGAAATTTGGTACATAAGCTTTTATCGGCCTTAGGATGAACGCTATTGAAATTGGTGAGAATCGGTCCATGTTCAGACCTAGCCCCCATACAAATTACCCATATGAAATCGACATAAATTGCCATAAGATCCGAATTGTCATATAGATCTTACTCAAATTGGGTTTGTATACTTTCATTACATCCATTAATGAGTAGTCCAAAAATGATCCCTTTGACCCCATATAGAGCTGCTTCCCGATCTTCACTTAAATCTATTAAATAACAAAAATATTGCACTGATTCTTCTCAAATTTTGTTTGTATATATTTTTGCAAAATACAAGAGACTTTACCAAACATGATCAGGATCGGTCCATTTTTGGACCAAGTCCCTATATAGATATAGCATCCGATATGAACTTTTTCATATCTGCAGCCAAAAAAATTAATAAAAATCCCACTCAAATTTGGTTTTTGCTTATTTTCTATGTCCAGTTAGTTGGGCGTAAGAGATAGGGTCTCTAAACGCACGGTATAGGGTATCGTATAGTCGGTCTAGACCGACTATAATTTTCTTACTTGTTTACTTTTTGGTAAAATTTTTAAAGACTTTCCTACTAATCATAATTGTTTACAAATAAAAATATTAATAATTTATAATGAACGGGGTAGATCGCCCGTTCCACAATAGGTTCAGGGACCTTGATCACACATTGGACAAACCACCTAAAACATCCAAAAACAAGCGATACCGCATGGATGAATTTGTAGATCTGCCACAGTCATCTATAAATTCTGAGGATCACATACCACGTTATCTGGTTGCTTCTACACTACCCAACAATGAAGGCAAAGAAAACACACATAAGCCTTTATCTTCTCACAACATCTTCCAAATTGAAAAAGGCCTTAATTACATCAGCAAAGACTATCTTGAAGTGAAAGAGATGAGAAGCGGGGATTTAATGATAAAAACACCAAACTTAAAGACAGCGCTTAAATTTGTTAATGCCAAACATATTGATGTCGTTGCTGTTAAAATTGAATTTCACAAGTCTCTTAATACATCTCAGGGAAGAATTTTTTCCAGAAAAATCATAGATATTTCAGAGAAAGAACTATTGCAGGCTTTATCACCTCAAAAAGTTGTTGACATCCAAAAAATTACCAAACTTGTAAATGGTGAACGGGTTCCTACTGGGGCAGCAGTTGTCACATTTGACTTAATCCGTCGTCCCGAAACATTGAAATTGGGGTGGGAAAGAGTTCGTGTTTATGAACACATTTCCAATCCAATGAGATGTTCCAACTGCCAAAAACTTGGCCATACTAAGAAATTTTGCAAAAGAGTTGAAATGTGTAAAATATGCGGATATTTATCCCCACATGAGAACTGCACAAGAATTTTTTGTCTTAATTGTGAAGTTGACACTCACCCCTCAAACGACACTAACTGCCCCAGTTTTTTAAAACATAAGTCAATAAATAAAATAAAAGCAGATCGCAGGTGCACTGCACGTGATGCTTGGAAAATATACAATGACAATCCTTCTATGCATACTATCCAGCCTTTTAAAAAAAAAACTCAAACATACGCAGAAACCTTACATAATGAAAACGTGATTACTTATCAAAACGCCGGCTTAGATGATAAACAGAAAAATCTTACGACGAATGATCAAAACAAAACCCCCAAATTAAACCTAAATTCAAACACTACAACAACAACAACACAAATTACTAAAATAACAGAAACAACAGCTAAATTTACTAAAAACAATACACACACCACCCCAACAACACAAATTACAAAATTCAATATATCAAATTTAACAACCAGAAATCTACCAACATTAACCCCAAAACATCAACAACAAGATACTGAACCTCGAACGGATGAAGCAGTCATCTTAACAAATATTGACCTAACTACTAATAATGATGACCAAGAAATGACAGTTTGTTATGTTACAAATAATAATAGTTATAGCAGGCAGTCTGACTCAACAACAAACATTTTAAATAATAGTGGATCTTCCGACATGGAAGACCGCACTATGTGATTTTTGTTTTTCTTTTAATATTTTATTATGGATATCGGTTGGAACATTAATATATTACAGTGGAATATACAAAGTTTTTTCACCCACAAATACGCCCTAGAAGTTATAGTTGCCAAACATAAGCCAAATATAATCGCTCTACAGGAAACACACATCATCAACAGAAACCTTAATTTGCTTCACCTCCCCGGCTATAATATCTTTCACCACAATAAGGATTACAACTATGCAAAAGCAGGAATAGCATTGTTAATCCTAAAATCCATTAATGTTACCCAACATAACAAATCATCTGGTGACCTTCTTTTTCAAACAGTCACAATGAAAGGTATTAAAGATTTACATGTAACAAATATTTACAAAGAGGGTGATATTTCACTCACTGTGAGCAACGTTAATTCCATCAACACCTCTACAAACGGATACCACCTAGTAATCGGTGATTTTAACTCGACAAATCCACTGTGGGGTTCAAATACCATATCACCGAGCGGTTCAATATGGGAAAAATTTGCAGATGATCGCAATCTAGTAATTTTAAATAATGGTTCACCTACCTTACTAAACACAAGGCATACACTCACTACAGTTGACGTATCAATGGCTAGCATAGACCTTGCGCCAAGTATATGTTGGACAACGTTGGCACTACCAGAAGTAGGTGATCACTTCCCTATTATTATTAAAAACAATATTACCACTTTCAAAAAACAATTTTCTCCTTTGTTTCGCGTTAAACATGCTAATTGGACTAAGTTTAAAGAGAAGGTTACTATTTCTCTAGAAGATTTTGAAGAATCCTCCAATATAAACAGGGAAGCAGCTAAACTTAAGAGAATACTACGAAAATCTGCCAATGAATCCATCCCTATCTCTAGAAAACCAAATGACAAAAATAACCCGATCTGGTTCAATTCGGAAATAGCAAAACTAACTAGACTTAAACAAATTGCTTGGGCTACTTTTAGAAGAAATAGAAGTATAATAAATGGAATTAATTTTAGACAAGCTTGTGCTAAAGTCAAACGGGAATGTAGAATTGCAAAAAGTCTCAAATGGAAAAATTGTTTTAACAGCTTAAACCCAATGATGGATAGTAAGGCATTATGGACTAAAATCAAAAACATCAGATCAGAGAGATTATCTAATTTCCCAACTATATATATTAGAGACACCGGTGTACAGCACCCCAAAAATATTGCTAACGAATTTGCAGAACACTGGTCCTCAATTAGTTCAGATAGTATGTTAAAACCCGAAATCCTGGAAGAAAAAAGAAATACCCAATTTAATCACACAGTGGCGACTGAACTTCCACTTATTTGTTATGATGTAAATACATCTGAATTGGATTCAATTCTCATGAATGCGAAAGGCACTACGCCTTCCATTGACAAAATAACATACACCATGATAAAATTTTCCCCAACAATATTTAAAAAACGATTATGTAAATTGTATAGCAAAATTTTAAATACTGGTATATTTCCACATGACTGGAAGTTGGCAACTTTATCTCCAATACTCAAACCTGCCAAAGTCCCAATCAACTAGAAGGATATCGACCCATCTCTCTCCTACCAGTTTTATCGAAAGTACTTGAGAAAATTATAGCTACGAGATTCTGGAAACTCACTAAACAACATTTTTCTCCGAATCAACATGCTTTCCTCCCTAAACATGGGGTCCATACCTTATGTCATCAACTGGAAGATCAACTGAAAAAAAACTTGGCCAAAAGAATACATAGTGCAGTGCTTTCTGAAGACATAGAGAAAGCTTTTGATCGTGTGGTATATACATTTATCCTTAGAGAATTAGAAGAATGGGGAATTCCAAAACAAACTCAAAAGCTCATTAAATCTTTTCTGTCTAACCGGAAAGTAATCGTAAAAATTGACGGCTATTATTCTCAAGTGCACCCTATAGATAATGGAGTCCCTCAAGGATCACCTCTATCTGTCGTTTTGTTCGTCATTTACATAAACTCTTTGGCCAAATCACTTGATAATCTAAATGTTGCTGATTACATTAGCATATATGCCGACAATATTTTTGCGATTGCTTCTGGGACTCCTACAGATGTCAATAATAAAATAAAAAGTATAAACGTCACAGTTCAACAATGGGCTACTTCTAGGGGCGCTACTATTCCAGTAAACAAAGCGGAAATTCTGCATGTTTGTAGAAAAAAAAAACTGTTGTCCTCCTCCAATTATTATTGATGGCTCACAACTTCAATACAAAAAGAGAATGAGAATTTTGGGGATTATTTTTACAAAAAATCTCATTTGGAACGAACACATCAAAAGATTAATTGCAAAGATGAGCAAAATAATTTGCTAAAACTAATCTGTTCTAGGAAAAAAGGCCCACATATAGAAACAGCTATAGATATCTGTAAAGCACTTGTTTACGGTCTAATTCAACATGGAATTACAGTATATGGATGGACCTCGAAAGAGAACATAAATAAATTGAATGCTTCTATTAACAATTGCTTCCGAACAGCCTCTGGCTTATTGCGCACAACACCTATTGAGGCCCTCAGAATTGAAACCAGATCTGCTGATTTTCGAACATTAGAAAAGATTGCTGTTAACCTTTCATCACGGTCAATCACCGACCCGGAAGAGGGCCTACACCGTAACTTTTGGCATTACTTAAACTTATCGTCATACAAGTATAAATGCTCCGTCAATAGTATAATTCTATTTCTAAAAACAAATCACATACCTATCCCACATAAACCTGAACATATAATATCGCGAAAAATTACTGTCAGTGTTGATGCTGAACTTGCTGTTTTTAACAAAACTAAAACCAGTTCGATTTGTTTTAAAACCATGTTCGCCGAAAAGAAAGCAAAAATTTCACCTGATCTTTTGCTATACACAGATGGCTCCTTCCAAAATGGTGCGACTTCGTATGCCGTGATAGAACACATATCAACATCTGGCTATTCTATTATTAAACAGGGTATTCTACCAATGTTCACGGGAATCTTTACAGCCGAACTTACCGCCATTAGCATTGCGGTGAAATATGCCACTCCACAAAAACGCAAAACAACGCTTATATGTACAGATAGTTTAAGCGCTATTACTGCACTTTCCAAAAACAAAAAGGGTGTTTTTAACAATATTTTAATGAATCCCAACACAGACCACCATATCACTATACTATGGATACCAGCACACATAGGTATACAAGGCAATGAATGTGCTGATATGGGCGCTAAGCAAGCGCTACAAGCACCCTTAATATATGAAATACCTTGTCTTCCAAATATAATTACTAACCCATATAAAGCGCTGCATAAAAGAAATCAAAGTCAACATTGGCGAGAATCATACTGTTTCTTAAGACAACATAACCACACCATCAATAGACCTAAATATCACGCTAGCCTAAGCAGAGATGATTGCATTACAATTGCTCGTATGAGGGTTGGAAAAACTTTATTCAACACCAAACACCTTTTTGAACATACAGATCCAGCAAGTTGCAACCTGTGTCATACAGTGTTAGACATCCCACACATTTTAGCCGATTGCCCTATATCGAAGACTGATCACCCTCTTATAGAAGTGTTAGACTGTTCAAACCTTTCCAAAGTTAAAATAGTAAAATAATGTTTAGTTAAACAAAACATCACTGAAATCTAAGTCAATATTCGCGCATTATGGTCTTAGAAACCTTGCGCCTTTAATTTAATATTTTATAAATTAATTTGTAAAATATTTTAGAAATAAATAAATAAATAAAAGTAAAATTCCATTAACTTACTTGGGTTAACGTGTTGCCCCAGAAAAATGAGCTTAACACAGTGCCTGAATCCGTTTTACTACATTTCATATCTGCCCCCACCGCTGGTATCAACAAAGGCATACTTGTTCGTGTGGAATACACCATACAAGTGCCAGTGATTTAAGTAATAAACCATACTCCAGGCTGAAACAGAACAGAGAAATATTGATGACAAGGCACCACCAGATCGATCACAGGATAGTATATATGTGGGCGCAAATCGGCGCATTCGATATCGAGTAAAATCAATCCAAATTCCATATTTTGGTTTATTTCAAGAAGGCGGACAATCGTCAAACCTAGTTTCACTTTCGTTATTAACTATGTAACATAACTCGTTAGCTGTGACAGAGTAAAATTAATCTATTTACTCTATTTTGGAAAATAAAGAAATAATTTCGATAAGGAATGCGAGGATTCGACCCCTGTAATCACCGATTCCGTATTGATTGATTATCAACTAAATCAGTTCTTAACAAATACTTTAATTTTTCGTCCAAACTCATTTTTTGTTATATATTTGTGACAATGGATTTAAATTCACCTAAAACAGGATTACACAGATTTGAGACCGCCGGCAGCGTAATTTAGAAATCATTTTATGATGTCGAGAAGTATAATAATTAAAAATGTTTGTTAATATTGATGAGGGAATATTTGATGCTGTTTTATTAAGTTTTTAAATTGTCACGATTTGTTTTTTCCTTTTAATAATTTTTTCTTGAATCAGATGTTTGTAGCAGTTGTTTGTAACATATATAATCTGTGTATAGCACACCCAAGCCAGTATAGAATATAAATACAACTCTACAACGTGTAGTGAAAATTTGGCAGCACTTACCTTTAAGGTAAAATAAATGATGCCAAGGTAATCTCTCAAGGTTTCCTTTTCAAGTGGAAAAAGTGGTATCTTTAAAATAAATTATACGTATATTCGCTGCAAGTAAACTAAAACAGCCAAAAACAATATTTTTTGGATAATGGAGAATAAGGCTGCCCCACGTCAGACGGAGAGTATGAGTTAAAAGAAAGAGTTTAAAAAGCCTATTTTAATTTTATGGATATATTCCAAAGGTTATTGTAGGACTTCTGGAAAAATGCTCCGCGTGGAACATATATGAATTTGTTCGTGTGTTCATAAGGTGTCTATTGGTATATGGTTTGTTGCCCAACTCATCTTGTAGCTTCAGAATTTTCACTTCAATTTTAAAAAAGGAACAAAATGTTGAAATCCAATTTTATTGACACCATCCACGGTCTATGGCAGGACTTCTGGAAAAATGCCCTGCATGGGTCATACAACAATATATTCGTGGGCTTAATTGCTGTTAACAAATAATATGACTCTGGCCCCCAAACCAATCACTGAAATAACGACCAACGTCCTGAATATACATTATAAAAAACATACGTTTTAAAAGTAAAATTCCATTAACTTGGGTTAACGTGTAGCCCCAGAAAAATGAGCTTGACTACAGCTAGGTCTACTTTCAGAATCAGCAGGACGTAATTTTTTTAAATCTATTTTTAAATCTTTTGAGTTTCTTTTAGATCTTTTATTTTTAACTAGTTGAAAATTTACCATATCACGTGAGTCCAAAGTTTCATTTTGAGAAAAATAGACAGTTGTCATATCATCATTTGTATTTGAGTGTTGACTAGTGTAATCTGATTGAAAATGTTATAAATTGTTTTTTTTTTTAATTCATCCCAATTCCTGTTCAACTAACGGGAATGAACAACTGGAAGAGGTAGACTCATTTACACAACTTTGAGTTGCAGAGGCAGCTAACGAATTTTTTTGTCAATTTAGAATCAGCCGTACAGTAGTCGTGGTTCCAAAATTTATCCGGTGGTTCTTTAATTTTGTTACACAAAGGTATTGTTTTTTATCCATTATAAAATTTTCAAATAAATATTTATTTTTGCTATTTGAAAAGAACACTTGCTATTCTCACAATACTAATACTGTATCTTAACAAAAATCAATATTAGATAAAACCACTGGCAATTTAAATGGACAACAAAATGGTTACGGCTTACCTGGTCAGGGCGAAGAATTATCTAGTGCTGCTGCTGATATTGCTATTTTTTTATACGTTCGTATGGAAACCTGACTGCCGATTTTATTTTTTTATATTTCATATAGATAAAATTATATAAATCTGGATTTTTAATTCTGAGTGTTGACTAGTGTAATCTGATTGAAAATGTTATAAATTGTTTTTTTAATTCATCCCAATTCCTGTTCAACTAACGGGAATGAACAACTGGAAGAGGTAGACACATTTACACAACTTTGAGTTGCAGAGGTAGCTAACGAATTTTTTGGTCAATTTAGAATCAGCCGTACAGTAGTCGTGGTTCCAAAATTTATCCGGTGGTTCTCTTATTTTGTTACACAAAGGTATTGTTTTTTATCCATTATAAAATTTTCAAATAAATATAAATTGAATAAAATTGTATTTTTTTAAATTTATTTTTGCTATTTGAAAAGAACACTTGCTATGAAATTCAAGAAATTTCATCACATATGGTAAATATTTATGTTTAACCAGCTAAAAATTGCTGAACCAGGGGTAAGTAATCCGAAGAAGCTTGTTCGTTCATTCGAGCAAAGATTCTAAAAAAATTTCGTCACATATAGTAAATATTTATGTTTATACAGTTAAAAATTGCTGAACCAGGGGTAAGTAAACCGAAGAAGCTTGTTCGTTCATTCGAGCAAAGATTCTAAAAAAAAACGGTAAATTAAATAAAAAAAATGTTTCTGTTAGATAGTTACAAGCTACTTAACTTGTTAAGCTAATCACCCTAGGAAAATTAACACTAAATACTCCATTTATTATTCTAATGGTTACTATAAAGAGAGTAGCATTGGATTTAGCATTTGATGTCCACCAAATTATATTTGACATTAGGAATGTTAAAATCCACCATCCAATGGCCGCAAATAATATGACTGGCCCCCAAACCAATCACTGAAATAACGACCAACGTTCTGAATATACATTATAAAAACCATACGTATCATCAAGAACCTGACAAAAGTAAGTATGAACTCAGCGGTAGGCATAAATCATTTTAATTTTTTTATTTTCAAAATCGTTTCTAAACTCCCCCACCTATTCTCACAATACTAATACTGTATCTTAACAAAAATCCCTAATAGATAAAACCACTGGCAATTTAAATGGACAACAAAATGGTTACGGTTTACCTGGTCAGGGCGAAGAATTATCTAGTGCTGCTGCTGATATTGCTGTTTTTTTATACGTTCGTATGGAAGCCTGACTTTGTCGACATTATTTTTTTATATTTCATATAAATAAAATTATATAAATCTGGATTTTTAAATTCTAACCTGAAAAGAAAAAAGATTATGTTAATATAAAAAACATTAATCCGCCCCTCCCACAAGTATATATACACATTAATCATTATTTATGAAATATATGTAAGGCTTATTTAGTAAAAGATAATATCGACATAATCGTGAAAAGACCGACATTGGAACAGCTGTAGAAGAAAACATATATTCTATATCGTAAGGTAAGTGGGTTATAATGATTTCAGAAAATGTTTTTAACAATGTCATTAAAAAAAGTTAAGAATATATTAGGCTTTTGTTCTAATTTAGGTTAAGATTGATTTTTAAATAATAACATCCTATGAATTACCCATAATTACTAAATTTCAAAATAAAAAATCATATACTATCTATTTCGCCCTGATACTACACTTCAACTCTTTTTTATTTTCTTAACTAAAACATATATTACTACTTCCTAGGTATTTATTGCTGTTACAACCAACAGTGACAACTGACGTTCACTTATTTCCGTCTATGCATCCGGTGAGTGTTTAACTTCTTATATATAAAACTAAACAACTCAAATTCGCGATATTGTACCAAGACGTCCTACCTATACGTCTGTTTTCGTTTACATTTTTTCAAACCAAAAATTTAATTAAAGACATTAATGTGACCAACTATTCTCTTGCCTCGTTAACAGACCATACTGCAATTTCTTAACCTTGTTTCCAAATCTAAGACCTCGTCTTAACCTTGTATATGTTTAGAAATTCGTCATTTATTTATATTTTGTTATCAAACTGCATACTTAACCTTCATCCTTTAAAATAGCTCAACTTGCTGTAAGGTTCGGAATTAGCTATAACCCATGCACTAGCAGACTAAAGGGTTCTTATGTTACCTAATGTCACAGTTACCCTGGAACTGGTATCCACTGCTCATAGTGTCCTGGCGGCTAAAAATGTAGTCAGCTAATAAACGGTAGCGTCTGGTTGGCTATCAAAAAGGATAGTATGTTAACTGCGAATATAAAATAAAATGTTGCATTGACGAAATTTTCTAAACAATTCAAGGCTTCGACGGGCGAATCGCTTGGATATCTGCTTCCATAGAATAAAAAATTTGTCGCGATAAGGGTTCGAACTACATTCAGTTAAATACCATAGTCAAAATGGGTTTAAATATACTAAACAATTGAATAAAAATAAAACATGATCTCAGCGTTAAGGTGCTAAAAAAGTATAACATGTGATAGTTGAATTAATTCGGAGAACTCTCGAACGTCTCCCCTTTAGTATAATGAAAGGTCATTACCGAAATACGGATACGGTAATGTAAAAGTAGGTCTTGTGGATACTAAGTCATAATAATTGGGTATAGAACGAAGAGTAGAAACTTAATCAACCACAAAAAATTAAACCACGTCTTCCCACCACACTAAAGATAAACCATTTGTGCCGGAATAAAACCAACGATTGCATCAGTGTCCATTTACGAGAAGTGAAAAACTGCCATGAAGGAAAAACAAAAACGGAATACATTTAGAAAACATTTAATAGTTTTGTTATAATTTAATATTTGAAATAAAATAAATGATGGCGAAAAGTGTAATTTTACACAGAGTTCAGAAAAAAACACACACTGAATAAAAAACTCGTACATATATGTAAACAAACATAACTCAGACCAACACACACATATTTTTATTTTCATATCAATTATGTTTGTTTTTAAATTTTCTTCGGTGCCCAACACAACCACGACTGTGTTCGTTTTAATATTTCGTTATTTACACGAACATTTTTCTATCACGTACTTTTTTTTTCAATCACACATAAAGCACACATTTTTGAGTGTTGCTTTATTTGAAGTTGATGTTCTGGTACGTGTAGTGAAAAAAAACACAGAACATGTAAAATAAACAGGTTCGAGTTCAGTTATATTTTAAGTCGTGTTGTGGCTCGTGTAGTAAGAAAAAACACAACATGTACAATAAACAGGTTCGAGTTCAGTTATATTTTAAACACGACTTAAAATATAACTGAACTCGAACCTGTTTACTGTACATGTTCTGTTGTTTCTTACTACACGAGCCACAACACGACTTAAAATATAACTGAACTCGAACCTGTTTATTTTACATGTTCTGTGTTTTTTTTCACTACACGTACCAGAACATCAACTTCAAATAAAGCAACACTCAAAAATGTGTGCTTTATGTGTGATTTAAGCAAAAAGTATGTGATACAAAAATGTTCGTGTAAATAACGAAATATTAAAACGAACACAGTCATGGTTGTGTTGGGTACCGTAGAAAATTTTGAAACGCACATAATTGATATGAAAATAAAGATATGTGTTGGCTGCTTTTGAACAGAACATTGTGTGTTTCGTGTGTGTATTTTCTGAACCTTGATTTTACAATGCACTCATATCTTTACAGGCATATTTTGTAGGTTATGTTGTTAGTAAGAAGAATATTGAATATGAGGTAGAAAAAACCATAGAGAAAAAACGTTGGGACTAGCAGGCATTTTCTAGTTTTGTTTTATATTAATAACTTGTGAGTAGTTTTGTTAAAAAGAAGAAAATTGCTGAAAATTAATATTTGCTATCTTCACTCCGATATAAATAGTTATCTCTTTCTATCTTGTGCTTATCAATCCTGATTTATATTTTATTTTGTCTATCTGATTCTTCACTGTATAAGAAATAGAATATCGCTGAAAAAGACAACAAATTTGCCATCTTCTCTCTGATAAACAACTTATCTCTTTCATCTTTTATATATGACCAACTCTGTTTTAATTTGCTTATATATTTGATTCTTTCATTGTATAAAAAGATAATTACTGAAAAAAATGCTATTCGCTCACCGATGAACAATTTTTCGCTTTCTAACTTACATATGATCAACTCTGTTTTATTCTTTCTTTCGCTTATATATCTAATTTGTTCACTTCATAAGAAAAATAATATTGCTGAAAGAGACAATAAATTGCTACTTCCCCTCCGATGATGCATCAGTGTCCATTTTAGTTTAGTACGGTAAAATTTTGTGTGAACGTAAACAATACGATCAGGTGAAACAAAACATCATGGACGGAAAAGAACAACCGTAGAGTTTGCAACCATTAAACATGTAATATTAACTCGCTGTAACTTTACTAGTTGTTTTGTAAATGTGCCGCCCTGTTCGCTTCACTTATTATACAACTGTGTATAGTACCCGAGTTTGATTATCAAAAAGAAAACACGTGTTGATGTGTTATATTTCTTTTCGAATCAAATATAACCACTTGTTAAACCTGTATATTGTTATAGTTGATTTTGTGTTATGCTTCTATGGTTGTTAAATTTGTTGCAAAACTTTGAAAAGTTCAATTTCCAACATTGTAATATTTGCAGGGATGTTCAATTAGCATTGTAACAAATTAGCAATCCAGTTACATTTAGTGAAGAGTATGGGCGAGTTCCAAAACGTCATTTGCAATGAAACTAAACAAAGTCATGCATTCCTAAACGCAACCGTGTAAACGTTGACAATGTTATACATCCCTAAATGTATAATAAAAGTTATCGATGCGTAACAAAAAGCAAACTTGGCATTACTAATTTTGTTGATGCAGTGTTGTTATTACAAAGTAAACACCACACTTGTTTGCTTTGTTTCGAAACGGTAGTAAAAAGGCATCACTGCAATGTATTTTGACGTTTTAAAACTCACCCTATCATTTATAAGAAGAAGAATATGGCTGTAAACGATTTTGTTGTCTTCACTCCGGTGAACATATTTATCTCTTTCTATCTTATGCTGAATACATTAGGTTTTCATATCTTCACTCAGATTAACATATTTATCTCTATCTGTTATGTACTACATATAAACAACTGGGTTTTTAATACTTTTCCTTATACATATAACTTACTCTTGCATTGCATTTCATTTTCAATAGATATTTCAATAAGAAGCGTCGTTTGTAGTAATTGTTTATCCGTAATTAAGTTGTCGGCTATTATTAAATAAACGATTGAAATTAAGATCATTTTTGGTAATTCTATTGCCTTTAGATAAAACAATTTATTAGCTGATACATCAATATATATCTTTTTCGAATATGAATATGCCACAAACACCAGAGAAATATGATTGGAACGACACCGATGTGGGCGGCAGTCAATTAAATCACTAAAAATTATTTTTGTAAGTAAAATTAGAAATTAAAGAACAATAATAATACACATGTTCATTTTTTTTAAGCTAAAAAACAAATGAGAGGAAATATGAAGTGAAGTTGTTGCAACAAACAATGGTTAATAGAAAAATGGAAGTATAGGTATTAAAAAATAAATACAAAAGATTTTTTTAAAGTAAAACTGGACTTAACCAATAAATCTTTAACCTAATTTTTTTTCTTCCATGTGCTAGATCATGAGGACGTCTGCTTCGAGCAATTCTACTTCTCAACAGGAAGGCCGATCGCGGAAACCAGGTAAGTATTTGTGAATTTACAATTGAATTGAAATCGTATTTGGAAATAGACCAAATAGATTGACTGATTTTTCTAAAACTACCTCGACCTTTTGTTCTTTATGAGAAAACCTTTCCTATTTCGTCACGACCTCTCGGTTAAAAGAGACCATTGTCCTTATATCAGGCTCAAAACGTAAACAATAAAAATTATTGAACTACCTTAAATTACTAAAATTCAAAATCATGTACTATCTATTTCGCCCTGATACTATTTCAATTCATTTTTATTTTCTTAACTAAAACATGTATTGCTACTTCCTAGGTATTCATTGCTCTTACAACCAACAGTGTCAACTAACGTTTCACTTATTTCCATCCGGTGAGTGTTTAACTTCTATATAAAAACTAAAAAAAACTTAAATACGCGATATTGTACCAAGACGTCCTACCTATCCGTCTTCTTTCATTTACCTTTTTTTTTTCAAACCAAATATTAAAGTAAAAAATTAATTTGGCCAACTATTCTCTTGTCTCGTTACTAGACCATACGGCTATTACTTTAGCCTTGTTTCCAAAGCTAAGATCTCATCTTAACCTTGTATATGTTTAGAAATTCGTCATTTATTTAAATTTTATCAAACTGCATACTTAGCCTTCATCCTTTAAAATAGCTCAACTTGCTGTAAGGTTCGGAATTAGCTATAACCCATGCACTAGCAGACTAAAGGGTTCTTATGTTACCTAATGTCACAGTTACCCTGGAACTGGTACCCACTGCTCATAGTGTCGTGGCGGCTACAAATGTAGTCAGCTAATAAACGGTAGCGTCTGGTTGGCTATCAAAAAGGATAGTATGTTAACTGCGAATATAAAATAAAATGTTGCATTGACGAAATTTTTTAAACAATTCAAGGCTTCGACGGGCGAATCGCTTGGATATCTGCTTCCATAGAATAAAAAATTTGTCGCGATAAGGGTGCGAACTATATTCAGTTAAATACCATAGTCAAAATGGGTTTAAATATACTAAACAATTGAATAAAAATAAAACATGATCTCAGCGTTAAGGTGCTAAAAAAGTATAACGTGTGATAGTTGAATTAATTCGGAGAACTCTCGAACGTCTCCCCTTTAGTATAATGAAAGGTCATTACCGAAATACGGATACGGTAATGTAAAAGTAGGTCTTGTGGATACTAAGTCATAATAATTGGGTATAGAACGAAGAGTAGAAACTTAATCAACCACAAAAAATTAAACCACGTCTTCCCACCACACTAAAGATAAACCATTTGTGCCGGAATAAAACCAACGATTGCATCAGTGTCCATTTACGAGAAGTGAAAAACTGCCATGAAGGAAAAACAAAAACGGAATACATTTAGAAAACATTTAATAGTTTTGTTATAATTTAATATTTGAAATAAAATAAATGATGGCGAAAAGTGTAATTTTACAATGCACTCATATCTTTACAGGCATATTTTGTAGGTTATGTTGTTAGTAAGAAGAATATTGAATATGAGGTAGAAAAAAACCATAGAGAAAAAACGTTGGGACTAGCAGGCATTTTCTAGTTTTGTTTTATATTAATAACTTGTGAGTAGTTTTGTTAAAAAGAAGAAAATTGCTGAAAATTAATATTTGCTATCTTCACTCCGATATAAATAGTTATCTCTTTCTATCTTGTGCTTATCAATCCTGATTTATATTTTATTTTGTCTATCTGATTCTTCACTGTATAAGAAATAGAATATCGCTGAAAAAGACAACAAATTTGCCATCTTCTCTCTGATAAACAACTTATCTCTTTCATCTTTTATATATGACCAACTCTGTTTTAATTTGCTTATATATTTGATTCTTTCATTGTATAAAAAGATAATTACTGAAAAAAATGCTATTCGCTCACCGATGAACAATTTTTCGCTTTCTAACTTACATATGATCAACTCTGTTTTATTCTTTCTTTCGCTTATATATCTAATTTGTTCACTTCATAAGAAAAATAATATTGCTGAAAGAGACAATAAATTGCTACTTCCCCTCCGATGATGCATCAGTGTCCATTTTAGTTTAGTACGGTAAAATTTTGTGTGAACGTAAACAATACGATCAGGTGAAACAAAACATCATGGACGGAAAAGAACAACCGTAGAGTTTGCAACCATTAAACATGTAATATTAACTCGCTGTAACTTTACTAGTTGTTTTGTAAATGTGCCGCCCTGTTCGCTTCACTTATTATACAACTGTGTATAGTACCCGAGTTTGATTATCAAAAAGAAAACACGTGTTGATGTGTTATATTTCTTTTCGAATCAAATATAACCACTTGTTAAACCTGTATATTGTTATAGTTGATTTTGTGTTATGCTTCTATGGTTGTTAAATTTGTTGCAAAACTTTGAAAAGTTCAATTTCCAACATTGTAATATTTGCAGGGATGTTCAATTAGCATTGTAACAAATTAGCAATCCAGTTACATTTAGTGAAGAGTATGGGCGAGTTCCAAAACGTCATTTGCAATGAAACTAAACAAAGTCATGCATTCCTAAACGCAACCGTGTAAACGTTGACAATGTTATACATCCCTAAATGTATAATAAAAGTTATCGATGCGTAACAAAAAGCAAACTTGGCATTACTAATTTTGTTGATGCAGTGTTGTTATTACAAAGTAAACACCACACTTGTTTGCTTTGTTTCGAAACGGTAGTAAAAAGGCATCACTGCAATGTATTTTGACGTTTTAAAACTCACCCTATCATTTATAAGAAGAAGAATATGGCTGTAAACGATTTTGTTGTCTTCACTCCGGTGAACATATTTATCTCTTTCTATCTTATGCTGAATACATTAGGTTTTCATATCTTCACTCAGATTAACATATTTATCTCTATCTGTTATGTACTACATATAAACAACTGGGTTTTTAATACTTTTCCTTATACATATAACTTACTCTTGCATTGCATTTCATTTTCAATAGATATTTCAATAAGAAGCGTCGTTTGTAGTAATTGTTTATCCGTAATTAAGTTGTCGGCTATTATTAAATAAACGATTGAAATTAAGATCATTTTTGGTAATTCTATTGCCTTTAGATAAAACAATTTATTAGCTGATACATCAATATATATCTTTTTCGAATATGAATATGCCACAAACACCAGAGAAATATGATTGGAACGACACCGATGTGGGCGGCAGTCAATTAAATCACTAAAAATTATTTTTGTAAGTAAAATTAGAAATTAAAGAACAATAATAATACACATGTTCATTTTTTTTAAGCTAAAAAACAAATGAGAGGAAATATGAAGTGAAGTTGTTGCAACAAACAATGGTTAATAGAAAAATGGAAGTATAGGTATTAAAAAATAAATACAAAAGATTTTTTTAAAGTAAAACTGGACTTAACCAATAAATCTTTAACCTAATTTTTTTTCTTCCATGTGCTAGATCATGAGGACGTCTGCTTCGAGCAATTCTACTTCTCAACAGGAAGGCCGATCGCGGAAACCAGGTAAGTATTTGTGAATTTACAATTGAATTGAAATCGTATTTGGAAATAGACCAAATAGATTGACTGATTTTTCTAAAACTACCTCGACCTTTTGTTCTTTATGAGAAAACCTTTCCTATTTCGTCACGACCTCTCGGTTAAAAGAGACCATTGTCCTTATATCAGGCTCAAAACGTAAACAATAAAAATTATTGAACTACCTTAAATTACTAAAATTCAAAATCATGTACTATCTATTTCGCCCTGATACTATTTCAATTCATTTTTATTTTCTTAACTAAAACATGTATTGCTACTTCCTAGGTATTCATTGCTCTTACAACCAACAGTGTCAACTAACGTTTCACTTATTTCCATCCGGTGAGTGTTTAACTTCTATATAAAAACTAAAAAAAACTTAAATACGCGATATTGTACCAAGACGTCCTACCTATCCGTCTTCTTTCATTTACCTTTTTTTTTTCAAACCAAATATTAAAGTAAAAAATTAATTTGGCCAACTATTCTCTTGTCTCGTTACTAGACCATACGGCTATTACTTTAGCCTTGTTTCCAAAGCTAAGATCTCATCTTAACCTTGTATATGTTTAGAAATTCGTCATTTATTTAAATTTTATCAAACTGCATACTTAGCCTTCATCCTTTAAAATAGCTCAACTTGCTGTAAGGTTCGGAATTAGCTATAACCCATGCACTAGCAGACTAAAGGGTTCTTATGTTACCTAATGTCACAGTTACCCTGGAACTGGTACCCACTGCTCATAGTGTCGTGGCGGCTACAAATGTAGTCAGCTAATAAACGGTAGCGTCTGGTTGGCTATCAAAAAGGATAGTATGTTAACTGCGAATATAAAATAAAATGTTGCATTGACGAAATTTTTTAAACAATTCAAGGCTTCGACGGGCGAATCGCTTGGATATCTGCTTCCATAGAATAAAAAATTTGTCGCGATAAGGGTGCGAACTATATTCAGTTAAATACCATAGTCAAAATGGGTTTAAATATACTAAACAATTGAATAAAAATAAAACATGATCTCAGCGTTAAGGTGCTAAAAAAGTATAACGTGTGATAGTTGAATTAATTCGGAGAACTCTCGAACGTCTCCCCTTTAGTATAATGAAAGGTCATTACCGAAATACGGATACGGTAATGTAAAAGTAGGTCTTGTGGATACTAAGTCATAATAATTGGGTATAGAACGAAGAGTAGAAACTTAATCAACCACAAAAAATTAAACCACGTCTTCCCACCACACTAAAGATAAACCATTTGTGCCGGAATAAAACCAACGATTGCATCAGTGTCCATTTACGAGAAGTGAAAAACTGCCATGAAGGAAAAACAAAAACGGAATACATTTAGAAAACATTTAATAGTTTTGTTATAATTTAATATTTGAAATAAAATAAATGATGGCGAAAAGTGTAATTTTACAATGCACTCATATCTTTACAGGCATATTTTGTAGGTTATGTTGTTAGTAAGAAGAATATTGAATATGAGGTAGAAAAAAACCATAGAGAAAAAACGTTGGGACTAGCAGGCATTTTCTAGTTTTGTTTTATATTAATAACTTGTGAGTAGTTTTGTTAAAAAGAAGAAAATTGCTGAAAATTAATATTTGCTATCTTCACTCCGATATAAATAGTTATCTCTTTCTATCTTGTGCTTATCAATCCTGATTTATATTTTATTTTGTCTATCTGATTCTTCACTGTATAAGAAATAGAATATCGCTGAAAAAGACAACAAATTTGCCATCTTCTCTCTGATAAACAACTTATCTCTTTCATCTTTTATATATGACCAACTCTGTTTTAATTTGCTTATATATTTGATTCTTTCATTGTATAAAAAGATAATTACTGAAAAAAATGCTATTCGCTCACCGATGAACAATTTTTCGCTTTCTAACTTACATATGATCAACTCTGTTTTATTCTTTCTTTCGCTTATATATCTAATTTGTTCACTTCATAAGAAAAATAATATTGCTGAAAGAGACAATAAATTGCTACTTCCCCTCCGATGATGCATCAGTGTCCATTTTAGTTTAGTACGGTAAAATTTTGTGTGAACGTAAACAATACGATCAGGTGAAACAAAACATCATGGACGGAAAAGAACAACCGTAGAGTTTGCAACCATTAAACATGTAATATTAACTCGCTGTAACTTTACTAGTTGTTTTGTAAATGTGCCGCCCTGTTCGCTTCACTTATTATACAACTGTGTATAGTACCCGAGTTTGATTATCAAAAAGAAAACACGTGTTGATGTGTTATATTTCTTTTCGAATCAAATATAACCACTTGTTAAACCTGTATATTGTTATAGTTGATTTTGTGTTATGCTTCTATGGTTGTTAAATTTGTTGCAAAACTTTGAAAAGTTCAATTTCCAACATTGTAATATTTGCAGGGATGTTCAATTAGCATTGTAACAAATTAGCAATCCAGTTACATTTAGTGAAGAGTATGGGCGAGTTCCAAAACGTCATTTGCAATGAAACTAAACAAAGTCATGCATTCCTAAACGCAACCGTGTAAACGTTGACAATGTTATACATCCCTAAATGTATAATAAAAGTTATCGATGCGTAACAAAAAGCAAACTTGGCATTACTAATTTTGTTGATGCAGTGTTGTTATTACAAAGTAAACACCACACTTGTTTGCTTTGTTTCGAAACGGTAGTAAAAAGGCATCACTGCAATGTATTTTGACGTTTTAAAACTCACCCTATCATTTATAAGAAGAAGAATATGGCTGTAAACGATTTTGTTGTCTTCACTCCGGTGAACATATTTATCTCTTTCTATCTTATGCTGAATACATTAGGTTTTCATATCTTCACTCAGATTAACATATTTATCTCTATCTGTTATGTACTACATATAAACAACTGGGTTTTTAATACTTTTCCTTATACATATAACTTACTCTTGCATTGCATTTCATTTTCAATAGATATTTCAATAAGAAGCGTCGTTTGTAGTAATTGTTTATCCGTAATTAAGTTGTCGGCTATTATTAAATAAACGATTGAAATTAAGATCATTTTTGGTAATTCTATTGCCTTTAGATAAAACAATTTATTAGCTGATACATCAATATATATCTTTTTCGAATATGAATATGCCACAAACACCAGAGAAATATGATTGGAACGACACCGATGTGGGCGGCAGTCAATTAAATCACTAAAAATTATTTTTGTAAGTAAAATTAGAAATTAAAGAACAATAATAATACACATGTTCATTTTTTTTAAGCTAAAAAACAAATGAGAGGAAATATGAAGTGAAGTTGTTGCAACAAACAATGGTTAATAGAAAAATGGAAGTATAGGTATTAAAAAATAAATACAAAAGATTTTTTTAAAGTAAAACTGGACTTAACCAATAAATCTTTAACCTAATTTTTTTTCTTCCATGTGCTAGATCATGAGGACGTCTGCTTCGAGCAATTCTACTTCTCAACAGGAAGGCCGATCGCGGAAACCAGGTAAGTATTTGTGAATTTACAATTGAATTGAAATCGTATTTGGAAATAGA
The DNA here is from genome assembly GCA_963682025.1 of Cordilura impudica. Classification (NCBI taxonomy): domain Eukaryota; kingdom Metazoa; phylum Arthropoda; class Insecta; order Diptera; family Scathophagidae; genus Cordilura; species Cordilura impudica. The sequence goes on from OY821518.1 coordinate 307,396,188, forward strand.
CCAAATAGATTGACTGATTTTTCTAAAACTACCTCGACCTTTTGTTCTTTATGAGAAAACCTTTCCTATTTCGTCACGACCTCTCGGTTAAAAGAGACCATTGTCCTTATATCAGGCTCAAAACGTAAACAATAAAAATTATTGAACTACCTTAAATTACTAAAATTCAAAATCATGTACTATCTATTTCGCCCTGATACTATTTCAATTCATTTTTATTTTCTTAACTAAAACATGTATTGCTACTTCCTAGGTATTCATTGCTCTTACAACCAACAGTGTCAACTAACGTTTCACTTATTTCCATCCGGTGAGTGTTTAACTTCTATATAAAAACTAAAAAAAACTTAAATACGCGATATTGTACCAAGACGTCCTACCTATCCGTCTTCTTTCATTTACCTTTTTTTTTTCAAACCAAATATTAAAGTAAAAAATTAATTTGGCCAACTATTCTCTTGTCTCGTTACTAGACCATACGGCTATTACTTTAGCCTTGTTTCCAAAGCTAAGATCTCATCTTAACCTTGTATATGTTTAGAAATTCGTCATTTATTTAAATTTTATCAAACTGCATACTTAGCCTTCATCCTTTAAAATAGCTCAACTTGCTGTAAGGTTCGGAATTAGCTATAACCCATGCACTAGCAGACTAAAGGGTTCTTATGTTACCTAATGTCACAGTTACCCTGGAACTGGTACCCACTGCTCATAGTGTCGTGGCGGCTACAAATGTAGTCAGCTAATAAACGGTAGCGTCTGGTTGGCTATCAAAAAGGATAGTATGTTAACTGCGAATATAAAATAAAATGTTGCATTGACGAAATTTTTTAAACAATTCAAGGCTTCGACGGGCGAATCGCTTGGATATCTGCTTCCATAGAATAAAAAATTTGTCGCGATAAGGGTGCGAACTATATTCAGTTAAATACCATAGTCAAAATGGGTTTAAATATACTAAACAATTGAATAAAAATAAAACATGATCTCAGCGTTAAGGTGCTAAAAAAGTATAACGTGTGATAGTTGAATTAATTCGGAGAACTCTCGAACGTCTCCCCTTTAGTATAATGAAAGGTCATTACCGAAATACGGATACGGTAATGTAAAAGTAGGTCTTGTGGATACTAAGTCATAATAATTGGGTATAGAACGAAGAGTAGAAACTTAATCAACCACAAAAAATTAAACCACGTCTTCCCACCACACTAAAGATAAACCATTTGTGCCGGAATAAAACCAACGATTGCATCAGTGTCCATTTACGAGAAGTGAAAAACTGCCATGAAGGAAAAACAAAAACGGAATACATTTAGAAAACATTTAATAGTTTTGTTATAATTTAATATTTGAAATAAAATAAATGATGGCGAAAAGTGTAATTTTACAATGCACTCATATCTTTACAGGCATATTTTGTAGGTTATGTTGTTAGTAAGAAGAATATTGAATATGAGGTAGAAAAAAACCATAGAGAAAAAACGTTGGGACTAGCAGGCATTTTCTAGTTTTGTTTTATATTAATAACTTGTGAGTAGTTTTGTTAAAAAGAAGAAAATTGCTGAAAATTAATATTTGCTATCTTCACTCCGATATAAATAGTTATCTCTTTCTATCTTGTGCTTATCAATCCTGATTTATATTTTATTTTGTCTATCTGATTCTTCACTGTATAAGAAATAGAATATCGCTGAAAAAGACAACAAATTTGCCATCTTCTCTCTGATAAACAACTTATCTCTTTCATCTTTTATATATGACCAACTCTGTTTTAATTTGCTTATATATTTGATTCTTTCATTGTATAAAAAGATAATTACTGAAAAAAATGCTATTCGCTCACCGATGAACAATTTTTCGCTTTCTAACTTACATATGATCAACTCTGTTTTATTCTTTCTTTCGCTTATATATCTAATTTGTTCACTTCATAAGAAAAATAATATTGCTGAAAGAGACAATAAATTGCTACTTCCCCTCCGATGATGCATCAGTGTCCATTTTAGTTTAGTACGGTAAAATTTTGTGTGAACGTAAACAATACGATCAGGTGAAACAAAACATCATGGACGGAAAAGAACAACCGTAGAGTTTGCAACCATTAAACATGTAATATTAACTCGCTGTAACTTTACTAGTTGTTTTGTAAATGTGCCGCCCTGTTCGCTTCACTTATTATACAACTGTGTATAGTACCCGAGTTTGATTATCAAAAAGAAAACACGTGTTGATGTGTTATATTTCTTTTCGAATCAAATATAACCACTTGTTAAACCTGTATATTGTTATAGTTGATTTTGTGTTATGCTTCTATGGTTGTTAAATTTGTTGCAAAACTTTGAAAAGTTCAATTTCCAACATTGTAATATTTGCAGGGATGTTCAATTAGCATTGTAACAAATTAGCAATCCAGTTACATTTAGTGAAGAGTATGGGCGAGTTCCAAAACGTCATTTGCAATGAAACTAAACAAAGTCATGCATTCCTAAACGCAACCGTGTAAACGTTGACAATGTTATACATCCCTAAATGTATAATAAAAGTTATCGATGCGTAACAAAAAGCAAACTTGGCATTACTAATTTTGTTGATGCAGTGTTGTTATTACAAAGTAAACACCACACTTGTTTGCTTTGTTTCGAAACGGTAGTAAAAAGGCATCACTGCAATGTATTTTGACGTTTTAAAACTCACCCTATCATTTATAAGAAGAAGAATATGGCTGTAAACGATTTTGTTGTCTTCACTCCGGTGAACATATTTATCTCTTTCTATCTTATGCTGAATACATTAGGTTTTCATATCTTCACTCAGATTAACATATTTATCTCTATCTGTTATGTACTACATATAAACAACTGGGTTTTTAATACTTTTCCTTATACATATAACTTACTCTTGCATTGCATTTCATTTTCAATAGATATTTCAATAAGAAGCGTCGTTTGTAGTAATTGTTTATCCGTAATTAAGTTGTCGGCTATTATTAAATAAACGATTGAAATTAAGATCATTTTTGGTAATTCTATTGCCTTTAGATAAAACAATTTATTAGCTGATACATCAATATATATCTTTTTCGAATATGAATATGCCACAAACACCAGAGAAATATGATTGGAACGACACCGATGTGGGCGGCAGTCAATTAAATCACTAAAAATTATTTTTGTAAGTAAAATTAGAAATTAAAGAACAATAATAATACACATGTTCATTTTTTTTAAGCTAAAAAACAAATGAGAGGAAATATGAAGTGAAGTTGTTGCAACAAACAATGGTTAATAGAAAAATGGAAGTATAGGTATTAAAAAATAAATACAAAAGATTTTTTTAAAGTAAAACTGGACTTAACCAATAAATCTTTAACCTAATTTTTTTTCTTCCATGTGCTAGATCATGAGGACGTCTGCTTCGAGCAATTCTACTTCTCAACAGGAAGGCCGATCGCGGAAACCAGGTAAGTATTTGTGAATTTACAATTGAATTGAAATCGTATTTGGAAATAGACCAAATAGATTGACTGATTTTTCTAAAACTACCTCGACCTTTTGTTCTTTATGTACAGCCATATTCTTCTTCTTATAAATGATAGGGTGAGTTTTAAAACGTCAAAATACATTGCAGTGATGCCTTTTTACTACCGTTTCGAAACAAAGCAAACAAGTGTGGTGTTTACTTTGTAATAACAACACTGCATCAACAAAATTAGTAATGCCAAGTTTGCTTTTTGTTACGCATCGATAACTTTTATTATACATTTAGGGATGTATAACATTGTCAACGTTTACACGGTTGCGTTTAGGAATGCATGACTTTGTTTAGTTTCATTGCAAATGACGTTTTGGAACTCGCCCATACTCTTCACTAAATGTAACTGGATTGCTAATTTGTTACAATGCTAATTGAACATCCCTGCAAATATTACAATGTTGGAAATTGAACTTTTCAAAGTTTTGCAACAAATTTAACAACCATAGAAGCATAACACAAAATCAACTATAACAATATACAGGTTTAACAAGTGGTTATATTTGATTCGAAAAGAAATATAACAC